>WAAB01025877.1:0-44659 GCA_013389865.1 Piaya cayana | reverse complement strand
GATGAGGTAACAAACTGGGAATATGTCCACCCAGGAAACAGGGCTTAACTATAAAAGAGGTATAAGGTCAACCCAGGCAGACCAGCCAGTAGGTCTGGACATCAGGAGAAAAGGTTGGACAAAGGACCACCCATGACATAGGTCAGGACTGAATGACTAGGCTTGAGCTTAAGTAGATCTGCAGGCTTGTGGACTGGCAGTGTGGATAGGGGTTTCTAGGGAGTATGATCAGGGCAATGAAGCCCTGTTGGTGCCCTCAGGGCCCTAGCCGTATAGTTGCTAGCTCATTTTTATGTTCTGCTGACTTACCAACTTCTGAAAAAAGCTCTTGTGACAGGCATCACAGATATCCTTGAGCTGTAGAGGAGCCTGGAGATGAGTGGTAGCCAGTGAGAAGAATTTGCTGTGTTAGCTGCTCTACCACCATGATCATAAGGGTTTCATATTTTTTACAGCTGTGATGTGTTATGGTTAATCATTGTTTCTATGCTTTCCCAATTTTGGATGGTAAGTGTGAAGATGCTTTAGGAGATTTAAAAAAAAACATCTCAAACCAACATTGAAACATGTAGCAGTGATAGCCAGGAATGCTCCATGCCTGTTGAGCAGCTACTTCTTCAGATCTGGTAATGTTAGTTATCCTTCAGATGGTCAAAACAACATCTGGTGTCATCCTGGGGTTTGCAGCATTGTTACATTATTTAAGCACACAATTTTGGTCTAAATGGATGGGTGTAAGGGGATAAAATGTCCGTGGGATACAAACGTGTAGGTTATCTGATCTTGTTCTGTTGAGGAGGAAGAGTCCCTACTAGGGGAATCTATTTAATTGTGAATATTTTTTTCAAAGGAAAACTAGTTACTTTCTGCTAAATGGATACATATAGCCTGGCACATGTTTGTAAAGGAGCAGGACTAACTTGCCAAGTGTGTGGTCCCTGGTAATGTTAGCTGGAGACATGCAAATACATTTAAGTCATGGCATTGCTTCCTCTTCTTCTGCCATGAACCTACTGCCCTCCTTGTCTAGTTTAGTTTTGGTAGTGGTGGCATGCATTCCATGCTGAGCCATTTTTCACAGTTTGTTGGTACATCTCTTGAGCTGGTGAAGCAGGCAAAACCTGATCAAAGCACATGCCTAATTGGATTTTCCGATCATGCTTTTAAAATGTTGGATTTTAAAATACTCTCCTTAGTGGGCATTAATACTGGGAAGAAATGTGTCACCAAGTAGGTTTTTGAGTCAGAATCTAAGTATAATTAAAAAGAGATTACAGAACTTAATATTATTAAAATAAATGCTTTCCTTAAAGAACACCACTGGAACCTGTGGATGCATGTAGGCAGTGTGCTGACACATTGCCTGCAGCTTGACGTTAAGAGAAGCATTTTTGCAAAAACAGACAAAAGGAGCTGATGCTTACTGGGACTTCCTTACTGTTGGCTATGCAGGAGGTTTGTCTGGAGGGGAGGACTGCAGTTCCAAAGGAGTGAGCAGAAGAAACCTGTGTGGGTTCAGCCAGGAAGTGTCAACCTGACTAGCAGCAGATTATGCCATCTGCATTGGAAGAATAAGTGGAGGAGTAAAATTATAATAATTTACATTTTTATCCTTTTGTCATGTGTCATAGTTAATTTTCAAATGAATATTCTTTTGTAGTGTTGCCTGTCAATCGGGTACATTTCACTCTGTCAGTCATGACTTTAAGATCAGGTTATCAGTGCTAACAGATACTTAAAATTAAATGGGGAGGTTAACAGGCACAATTATTCCCTACTTGTAAGGGCAAGTTTCCCTAATTCTCAATTATGTGTCACTCAATTCCATTATGAAAGGAATTTATTAACCTTGTCTTATGAGCACTTCGATATGCTACTTTTTACTGGTAAAGATCACATTTTATGATGCATTATTGATTAATATTGTTAGTGTTTGTGTTTTACCACCAGTTATTCTTGGCTGTAATTTCAGGCTTGTGCTTGACTGCTTTTCCCTTTTATTTTCATGGAAACAAGTTATTCAGGGGCAATATCTTAAGGAAGAAATTCCTTGTATTTCACTATGAATGTTCAGCTGCTGTTGAACAAGCCCTAGAACAGGTACTAGCCCTGGAAAATGCTGCCTTTCTGGGCTGTGATGGTGCACAGGTTTGAAGTGATACAACTGACCAGTTCAGAAAACTGTCCCAGGTCAACAATAATATTAAATAAAAGTCAGATTTCTATCTGAAGACAGGATGGCCAGAAAGACTTGGAAGCCATCAGAGTTTCTTAGGACTTACAGAAAGACTGACTGAAAAGTGAGATTTAAAAAAAATATTTTTATTTTGGTCTCTACAACATGGAACAACAGTCACATAGGCAGTAACGCTGCTTGGCTTTGCCAGTGACTATTATAATGCTGGAAGTAAAGTGCAGGTTCCTGAGATTGCCAGTTCTTTTGTCTCAAAGGGAGGCAAGAAGAGGAAACAGGTACATCACTGATGTGAAAAACAAATGCTTCTTGGTGCTATAAAAAGTTTAAGACTAAAAAGGTCTCCTAATTTATGTTGGTCTGAAAGAGACAGATTTTACAGCATCAAAGAGCTGAGTCTGGAGTTTGGCATTCTAGTGAAGCCAAGCCTTAACTGAAGTTAAAGTGGGGAGTTTGTCAAGTGATCTGGCTGTAAAAAGTTACATCTCATGAAGAAGAATTTAAATTTATGTCAATTTATACAGTGCTAATTTCTGCAGAGAAGAGATTAATGCAAGACTGACAATTTGGGTCATGTTTGAAATTGATTCTGAGATTGGTCCTTGATGATTTTTAGATCTAGTTCCAAAGCTGATTTGTGAGTTGGGATTGAGGATCAAAGCCTAAATGTCACTTTGTTTCAAGCTTGACTGTGAAACTGAAGGGTCTTGTTTTAAAGTGGGTTTTTGTTGCATACTGTAACTTAAAGTGCAAAATCCACCATTGTACTGAAAATCTCCAGTCTTTGAGGCTTAAAAGACTCATTGAAGATAAAGGAAAAGCTGTTTGTGTACTTGTAAGCATTATAAGAAGAGAGCTCAGTAAAAATAAAAATGTTCTCTTGCAAAAAGAGAAACATTGCTATGGAGTTAAAAGACGAATGTTTGAAGGCAATGTCTTTGTGTTTGAAGTTGTGGCATTTATGAGTAAGGATGTGCTTCCTTCTTTTATGGGGAAGGAGGCTAGTCAGGATTTGTTAGTCTCAAGATGGTAGCTTTGGTAGGATATAGTAATTTTCAGCTGATACTGCATCAATGCATAGAGCAAATGTGCATATGGCTCATACATTGAGGAAAAGCCAGTGCAAAGAAACATGTTTGCAGACATGGCTGTAGCTGTAAGTTACATCTTTAAACCACCCTTATGGAGCCAGCTTTCAAAACCAAGTGATGAGCAGAGCTGAAGGAGAGATGGAAGTCTCCTCTCCTTCTTGGACAGGAGGGAAACCATTCATCAGATATCATCTTGTCTTTCCCACCTGTGTGACATATCGTGGGTACTGCAGTGTGGGCATTTGTGACAGCTGGGAGATGTAGATGAACGTAACAGGACAATCAGGAGGTCACAAGCTGGGGAATGTAGGGAAATGCTGTAGAAAGAATGAGGGTAAAACAGTTAGATGCACATATGAAGGACACTGTTCATTCACTTGAACTCTTTCTGTGTTATTCAATTTAGTTATCTGTTTATTGTCCACTGTTTATCACCTCCGCACTGTTGGCTTTGCATTGATCTCATCTGCTCTTGCTCCACTGCTCTGCTACCTTTGGGACTTGCCTGTTTGATGAAGCAGTTCATCAGATTTTTTTTTTTTCAGGGTGCGTGTGCACATTTATGTCATTGAGTTGTTTGTGAGTAAAATGCTGTGGACTAGTAGGTCAGTGTGGTGTGGCGAGACACTGGGTCGGCATGGGTGCAAACAGGCAGTTAGATCAGAGTCACTGGTGCTGGGCACACTTGCAGCCGTATTGAGCCTTCAGTGAGCTGTCAAGTGTGTCCCTACCCCAGCTCATCAGAGCTGATGAGTTTCAGCAAGAAACAGATTTACTGTCTACTTGTAATAAATTTATTCCTTCTATTTTCCCTTTCCAGTAAGTCTGTCTTGAGTGGACTGAAACACAGCCAGTTAAAGATCTGTACAGCAAAGAGGCACGTCTGTTTAGAAATTGCAAAGAATGAAACATTTGGCAATAACGGATGTGTCTTTTTTGGCAGGATTCAAAGAGCTCGGGAAGCATTTTTTCATTAGCGATCCAAATTTTATCACTGCTCCTGTGCTTTGGAAGATCTCTCAGTGAGGATGAGATGATGTAATTGCATGAATCCAAGATATCCTATTTTTCATTAAGGACAGGAGTTTTGGAGTTGGACTTGGTGCTGAAACTGTGCTGAAACTGCCTGAACCAGCAGTTCTAGGTCACCTTTACATCTCCCTTGGGCACAGATGGCAGGTGTGAGCAGCTTTATGTTCTGCTATCAACCAGAGGCTTCCAGGGGAAGCTTTACTGTGTAGAAAGAAATGAAAAGAAAAGGTGTTTCTTATTTTTATTTAATTTTTTAATTCCAACCTCAGTGTAAGCTCTCTGCACCTCCAGCATGCTCCTAACAGCATATCTTTTTTGGTGGTTTTGGGAAAACTTAGAGGATTTTGTTTAAAACTGTCTCTGGTAGCTTTGAACTAGCCCCAGAGTCTTAATTAAACGTTGTTGGTCAGGCATGACTCCACAGTGAGTCAAATCCTTTGCCTTTGGTGTTTTGTTTTATTTAATCACTAGACTACTTATCTATATAAAACACTGTAGCATTCTCATTCAGCTTCCTTACTTAGTTTTGAGAGCTTCCATTAAAAGTTATTTTAACTGACTGTTTTTCTGTCTTTATTCAACTTTTCATTCTTGGTGACCTTTTCTTTCTTGAATCTTCCATTTTTCTTCTCTCCTGCTGCATGTTTTCAAAGTGTATGTTGCTTTTCTGTTTGTTGCTCTCCTTATTTGTATTCCATTCACTCTCTCTGGCCTTGCTTTACGTGAAATCAGCAGTTGCTCAGCTACCTACCAGTGGTTTTATCACAGGAGTAGATGTGGGTAAAGCTTTTTTGAAGAGAGAGAAGTTGTACTTTCAAAGGCAGCTTTGGGGTCCCTGTAAAATATTTACAAATTCAGTTAGTAGTTTTATCTGAATACATAAAAATATCTGAACAGCTTACATAGAGCAGATTTTGGGAGCATCTTTCTCTTTTGTCACTAGGTTAGGTTTGCAAGCTTTGTGACTGCTGACAACCCGTGAACTAGTTTACTTGGTTAAGGGAATTGAAACTGAGTCTTGTCTGGTCTTACCCAAATGAGATGAGGAGTTAGTGTTCCTCAGGTGGCTCCTGTTGAGGTAGAAGATTTTAACATCTGACTCCCCATTTTTCAGAAGGAAACCTGTGGCGTTGGGCTGTGGGGTTGTGTGGAACCAGTGTCCTCTTCATCTTGCACAGCTGGAAATTCTGATAAACTTTTTATTTAAGAATTAATCAAAAGAAATTTGTCTTGTGGTATTGCTGCTGAACTACAGTGGTCTTTTTTTTTTATGGCATAGCTTTATAGCATAATCAGCTGGCTGACCTACAGCATTTGAAATTGCCAGTTTTCCATGGGAAAGTTCAGAATGTTTGGCAGCTTGATTCTGGGCTCTGCCTTTTGCTTCCCTGTTTGCTGTCATTAGCTTGGCTTAATTACACTTTTCAAACTCCATGACTGGTATATTGAGATTGGAATGTGGCCCATCATCTGAGAAATCAGGGAATTTCATACGTAAAATATTTACAAATTGCTAATGAGTTCTTAGACCTCTAACTGAATAGTAGTCATGTATACTATTTACTTAATAAGAAAACTGCATTTCTGGAGGGACAAACAGTCTTCTCCCCCAGGCACTCCTGCTTGCTCATCTAGCTACGTGAGTCTTAAAGATCACCCACTGAGTCATCTTGGTCCATGCTGAGTGCTTCTCAATCCACCCACTTATCTGCATCCTTTGCTGCTTATAGATTATGCTGTTGAGTATAGCTGTGATTATATTAGGATCTCTATGCAGTGGGAAACCTGTGAGCAAAGTGAGACTGAGCTCTGAAGGAAGCATGTGAACTTGAATTCAGGACTCCTCTGTAAGGCAACCGGTTAAGTGGAAGATGTCTCCTTGTACGTTTAGTTGCAGGCAGGAGAGAGGCTGGATTTGAATCATTAGAGTAGCATTTGTTTTGGTGTCTGGACCTCATCAGCATTGTCTGACAGTAGGCCCAGCAGGCTGTAAAAATAGTGGTTTAAACTGCTGGATACTCTCAGGATTACTGAGTGAAGGCCTCAAGCTGTAAATACTTGCCTGTATGGGTACTTTTTGCGCTTTTGTGCAGTGGCATGAAGTATTTTTGATTTATTTTGTTAATATGAAAACGGAAACTTTTTCTAAGTTGATATAAAATAGATGACACTAAATGATGTTGAGGTGAAGAACTAGAATGTAATCCATGTTAATTTTATTGGTGAATTGTTCATGCCACTTCTGTATCTCATATAAGTGAGCAACACTAAAATAGATTCAGCATGTGCTTTATGTTGGCTGAGGAGATACATTAATGCTAATTTGTGGTAATGGGTATGAAGTACTGGTTGGCAGATGAGGTTGTTCCCTTTATAAACATGTTGTTTCGACGTGCCATGCTTTTTCTGCTGCATCTAGTGCTTATGATGAAGTTTAGGAGATTATTCGAATATAGGTTAGTGCTAATGTAATGAGCTGGAAGCTTAATTCTTCTTGTCCCTGTTGTATTTAGGAATCTCCTCTTTTGTTCTTTCCCTACCCCTCTCCCCGGGTATGTGATCACAGTGACCGGTTATAAGTCATCCTTTTTATCCCTTAAGTTTCTATTGTGTGATTTCTGGTTTTGATGTAATCTGGCAGTATGTGAGTGGAGTTCAATTGACAAATGTATTAACACCATGTGGGACCTACATCAGTGTCTGGTAATAGCTGTTTGTGCAGAATGTTTTCCAGCATTGCATTCATAGTTTCTCTGAAGCTGCAGGCAACGTCGAAAGAGCCTAAAATGTGATTTAAAGTGAGCAAGTTTGTACGCGCTGCTACACCAGCCCTGTACCTTCTTAAAGGGCTGCATGTTCACTGGAAAACTTTAGGGACTGCATATGGAAAAAACTTGAAATTCACTGGTGTTGGCACACTGTCCATTCTACCATGCTGCAAGAGCAATGTGGTACTGAAGCAAGAAACTTCCATTTTCCACAAATGTTTTTTCCTTTGCAGATATTCAGTAGTGTTATGGCTGTAAGTGGGGGTGGTTAATGGTAGAGGGAAATCTTGAAGGCAAACCTTTCATGTAAATCCTTATGCTCCGAAGAATCGTGGTTGTGTTTTGAGCCTTAAATTTAATAGATCCAGATGGATACCAGGATCCTAGGAAATGCTCTCTAGAGGAAAAGCATATAAAGTTGGATTTTGGAGCAGTAAGATATAGCTGCACTAAAAATGTTTCAGGTATCTTAAGGAAAAAAAGTCAATGTAATTGTTGAAGTTAAATGTTGATGGCTAGGAACTAATAAAGTGATTTTTTTTTAAAAAAATTCATATTCTATATTTGGAGAAATGAGGTGGTTACCTTGCAGAGGAGGGAGCACCTATTATGCTTTTCACAAAAATAAAAAAATCCATGTAGAGATGGAAAAGAGATGAAGATTATGTTTTAGGGCAGATATCTAGACCAATACAACTTCATACAGACTGTTATTACCAAACCAAGCATGTTTAGTAATATACAGCAGATGTGAGGTGATGAAGATCAGTCATGACTGAGTGAGGTGTGGAAGGTGGCTGGCAGTTTAACCAATATCAGCTGTAGATACTTAAATGTAGATACTTAAAAGCAGTTTCCACAAGCAGAGAAGCAGGAACCAGACTGGCCACTGCCAAAATTCAGACCATCTCTCTGAGACACTTGGCACATTTACTAATCCTTTCATAGTCAGAGATTGCAGCAAGTGAAAATGTTTAAAATGAAAATTTAATTAAAATTGAAATCCTGAATGGTACTGTGGAAACCAACAGCAAAAGGCCAATAGGTGTTTTGTTAGGATGGTAATTTAATGCTGAAATGAAGAGTAGATTTCAAATGCTACAAAGCAGAAAAGGCGGCTGGCATGCTTCTTCTATAAGACAGTATTGTAGGAATGATCTTTACAGTAAATAGTTTTCAGATGTGTAAATCTTAAGTACAGATAAGCAATGACTGAATGTGTGGTGAAAGAAGGGGAATAAACCAAGCCAAACAGGACCTTTTCTACCAGTCCCAGAAAAAGACGCAGTAGAAAATCTGAATAAAGCACAAAGCAGTAAATGGTGTGGGAGGGAGGGTGAAGGAAAATGATAGTAATATCCTACCCCTGAAGAAAGTGGTTGCTGAAAGAGCTGCTGAAGTGTTTTACAGATTGGGAAATTTATATTGGCCAGAGCACTTGTTAGGACTAAATGAAGAAAGTCTTCATGGGAGGGAGCAGGGACAGCCAGCCAGAGGTACTTGCTTGTATCTCTGCTTAGAAAAGGAGTATTAGATGTTGGACCCAAATATGCAGTCTGTAATATCTCCTATTGCAAGGAAAAGCCAAGTGGTAGAAGCTGATTCACCAAGGAACCTTTGGAGATTTGCAGTGATAAGCACAATTTTTGGCTGTATGAGTTTGGCAAATTAAAGTGACTAAGGTAAAGCTGTATAGGTGGAAGAACAAGGTGAGTTCAAAGGTGTGTGAACAGCTATGCACCCTGAGATCACTGAATTAAAAAAAAAAAAAAAAAAAAAAAAAAACCAAACAAAAAAAACAAAAAAAAAAAAATTAAATCTGTAATAAAAAAAAAAAATCCCCCAAACCAACCCTACTCATGGTACAGTTTGCAGTCTGTAATGAAACACATGACAGATTTTATCAGACTTCACTGTAGAACACTCAAAGAGCAATGAAACAGCAATAATAATTAATGTCTTTGAGGCTGAATATTAATGTGAAGCATACACTGTTAAAATGAATAAAAATTGAGGGAATGGCTGAGACCTGTTCATCAAAGGTTCATTCTTTCAGTTCTGGGCCCCTCACCACAAGAAGGATGTTGAAGCTCTGAAGTGTGTCCAGAGAAGACCAACAAAGCTTGTAAGAGGGTTGGAGAACAAGCCTCATGAGGAGCGGCTGAGAGAGCTGGGGTTGTTTAGCTTGGAGGAGGCTGAGGGGAGATCTTATTGCTCTCTACAACTACCTGAAGGGAAGTTGTGGAGAGGAGGGAGCTGGCCTCTTCTCCCAAGTGACAGGGGACAGGACAAGAGGGAGTGGCCTCAAGCTTGTGACAGGGGAGGTTTAGGCTCGACATTAGGAAAAAACTTTTCATGGAAATGGACATTGGGCACTGAAACAGACTGCCCAGGGATGTGGTTGATTCACTTTCCCTGGAGGTGTTTAAGGCAGAGGTGGACGAGGTGCTGAGGGGCATGGTTTAGTGTTTGATAGGAATGGTTGGACTCGATGATCCGGTGGGTATTTCCAACCTGGTGATTCTATGATTTTATATCTCCTTGTAGACACATAACCTATGTGGTGAACCAATACCCCAACATGAGTATGTTAGAGATTTCAATTGTTTTTTTTTTTTTTAAATAACTGACAAGTATTTAAATAAAAACCAAAAAGTAGTGGAGCATAACGATAAAAAACTACATTCCTTCCTCTCCTTAGGTAATTATTGACTGTCCCAATAGTTGCAACTCATCAGTTCTGTTGGACTGCAGAAGACAATGAAGGAATTTGAGTCATGTACCTGCAAGTTGCTGAGTGTATTCTGTAGGGTGGCAGGTCAGCTGGCTTTGTTTCCAGTTTTCTGCCTGTGGCAGAGAATTATTTGCAGAAACTGTGGCTCAAAGAAAGTGGGTTCTTCACTTTATTCAAAGCTTGCATATATTGTTTGCATTGAGAATGTGCCTCGTGACTAAGTAGAGTCCTAAAATACCTGACTTCACACATTTGTATCATAAAAATCGCCTTAGTGTAGAGGAGGAGGGTGGTTCCAAAGCTCGGCATCTGCCTACAAGAGGAACTTTCTATCCCAGCTTTCTCTGGTTAAAAAACACTAGGTAAAGCAGCCGTGCTAAGACTGCTTTATGGGTCCCCAAGCTTAAAGTGTCATGAGAAGATTAGATTAATGATAGCTGATTCCACTTGTGTCCTTGTTGGAAAAGTCTAGAGCTCCTTGCTATGAAGGGCCCAGATCTTTCCTTCAGTGTTAGTTGTAAATGCTTTGCCCTAGTGAGAGGAGACTGCTGCCTGCAATCACACTGATGAGAATGGTACAAGACAAGGGAGACTGGTTACATTAAAAAGGATGGACAAATGCATGTACATTTGGTAAAAATAAACTTAGAACCATCAGAAGAGCCTGTGCAAAGAAGGAAGGAAAAAAAAATTTAATATTTGACCAGATGTATGACAAGTTTTATTAAAATAAGCAATATGACTGTCTGCAGTAGCAAGAAACAATGATCTGTCCTGAATGTAACTCTCTAGAGTAACTGACTTGTGAGTCATGCCTCCAAGAAAAAAAGCAAACACCTAAGTGCCATAAAACTGATAATTACTTTATTCTACCTGGCAAATATATGGGTTATACCTTAAAACATAACACTGAATTTTAGATCCCTATTGGTTTGTTTCGTCTATTGCCTGAAGAGAAAACACAATTAAGTAGTTCAGTTCCATACCCCAAAGGCTGATGAAAACCTTGTCTTAGATCTGTATGCTACAAAATCCATAATGCATAAATAAATGATAACTGTTCCTTTTCTTTCACAGTGTTGTAATGGTTTTTTGAGAACTTTACGCTTTTGCTCATTCTGAAAGCCTAAAATACCACAAGACAATAGTACAAGTCCATGGTGATGTTGCTAATGGCTTGCTTTGGCCAGATTACAAATTCTTTTTGGGATCCTCCAGATGTAGGGCAGGAAGCACATAGAAAATGTAGAAAAACCTCGGAGATCTTGTTAGGTTTCTGGCAGCAGGTTTTCACTCTAAATCTTTCCTTGATAAGGCACCACTGTCACTCCCTAAGACAGTTAGCTAAATGAGCACTTGGCTGCATCTGTGGCTAAAACCAGTCTGGGCTACTGTCTGTGGTCAAGCATTCAGATGCAGCCTGTTCCAATTAAAATTGGTCGGAACTCTCTTCTTGTCCAGCAGCCTGATCCAAAGGCCATCACTATGTTAACAACATTGTTCTTCCTACTAGGATGTGCCCATGAGACATTAGCTGTTGTATGAAAAAAACCCAAAAATACTCCTAAAATTGGTTGTTGAGCTGAACAAGGTGAAACAAGCTGTAACATTAACTACTTTTTTTTCAGAAGCAGTAAAAGTCTAAGAAAGTTAGTTCAATTCAGCATTTTTGTTCAATGTTATTGAAGTGACCCCATCTAAGAAAAGATGCTACTCTTTCAACTTCTGTGAAACCAGTTTGGAGCTGGGACCACCATCTTTTCCTGCCTGGAGGCTAGTTAGGGTAGTGCAGCTCTGTCCCATGACTGGGACTTCTGCAAATGGATAATTGTCTTGCAAGCATGTGTCTCTGTGTTATCTTGACCTTGCAGCTGTCTGTCTCATCATTGACTATATACAGAGACAAAAACTTGTTCTTTAAAGTTGGTGGAAGTTCTCCTTTTTTTCAGTAGCTGTATGTAGCCTGGTTAGCATGTTATTACTTGGAAAAGGTCGAATGTGGGAAATACTGGGGCAAATGTAATCATTAAGTTTGAAAAAGACCTCTGAGGTCATTCAGTCCAACCATCAGCCCAACACTACCATGCCTACTAAAATGTGTCCTGAAATGTCACATCTGCATGTTCAGTGCTTCACCACTCTTTCAGTAAAGAAATTTTTCCTAATATCCCATCTAAACCTCCCATGAAGCAACTTGAGGCCAGTTCTTCTCATCCTATCATTTCCTACTTGGAAGAAGAGATCAACACCCACCTTGCTACAACCTCCTTTTAGGTAGTTGTAGAGGGCAATAAGGTCTCCCCTCAACCTCCTGTTCCCCAGACAAAGCAATTCCAGTTCTCTCAGCTGCTCCTCGTAAGTAGATAAAGCTTACTGTATGGTTTTCTTCTTTTCTCTAGTTGCTGTTCATCTTTCATTTTTTTTGCTGGTAATTTAGGCTAGGTGTTTCAAGCATGATACTGCAAATTACCCATCCTTGTGTTTTAAACAGAACATCACTTGTTAGTTTTGGTCATGGGAATGCATAGCTTTGAAGTCATTTCAGAAAGTGAAATTAATTTGAAAAAAATTGGGCAGACAGTTGATGGGTATAAGACAGAGACAAGCTAATTGTTTTTCCATGCTGTTTTTTTATCAGGCTTTGGTAGGATTCAGTGATATGTGCCACTTACTTCTTGTTAGAAACTAGCAAGATGTTTCTTCATTAGTCAGTAACACCACTCTAGGTTTTTTGGTCCTTCTGATAGAAATTTAGATATCTTCCATCAAGATTTCAAACCTATTACTGCTTTTCACATCTGACATGATCCCTGTGTTACTTCATTTGTGGGCTCAGGAAGGTGAGAGCTGTTCTGGGTGTCCAGGCTGCAGTGGGATGTGATGGCTCTGGGTGGATCTGGCCTCCTTCACTGTGGGCTGTGAGGGTGTGAGAAGGAGACTCCAGTGTTCTGACTGTGGAGGGATTTGTCATTTGTCATCACAGGGCTAGAGCATCTGAAGCAGCCTGACTCATCCCCTCCCTAGTGACTCACTATATGTTTTCTTTTTCCTGGACAGAAAAATAACTCCTATACTTCCAAGGGAAATGCAAAGTGCGAGCCAGAGCATAGATACCAGCTTATATTAGGAAAAGTCAAATGCATATTTAGAAATATTTTTATTACAGGAGACCTGGTATCCTAGGAAATGCATGCTGATGTGGTTTGAGGCAAGAACTGAGTCAAAATGTGTATTATTTCAGCTGTCAGGACTGGGGAAGGATGCCCTGGTGCAGAAACAAAGTTGTTTGCTTATGGTTGTGTCAAGGTTCAGTGCAGAGTCAGGCAGCAAATATGTCTCCCCTGATTCATCTCTGGTTATGTATCCCTTCGGCCACCCCACCTCTCAGGGGATTTCAACTGAGTTTCTTTTCACCTACTTAATATGTCAGCACAAGTGGATTTCTTTTTTTATGTCACCTACCTGTGTTTGAGAGTTTTGCTTGGTTTTCATCTCTGGTGGTCCAAAGAGCCTCCTCTCATGCCAGTTCCATTTGTTTACTTGGTTGTTTTAGTTAGAGATGAGAATTTTATCATAGGAGCTCTTATGCTAGTTGTTCACTTCATTTAATCAAAACGTCTGCTTCCGCTTGTTTTGTGGTGTGACATTGCAGTTGCAGCCCTGCCCTCCTTTGTGCTTGAATGTCATATTCTCATATAATGTGTAAATAGAGGATCTGATTCACAAGTGTCTTACTGTGTATTTGCACAGAGGCCTCTAATAGGGTTAGTGAAGGTGAATTTTATATCAAACCACATAATGCTGTCCCATGTCTTCACAGGATTTTCCTCTTCTGATTTTAAATTTGCTTTTCATGTATACTTTTTGCTTATTATCTGAAACTTTCAAAACACATGACAACTGTCAGTTTGGAAGACCTGCTGCAGTGCCTTTACGTTACCCTCTAATGTAAGCTCCCTGGTAAGGCTGCATTTACTTACGTGGCCACCTTCTCTCTGGGGAAGGCTGTGCATCGGAGGAGCCTGTTGCAGATGCTGAATCCGTAGTCTGGCTGGGGAGCCAAGATGGTAGGGTGGGAGCAGGCAGCTGACATGAGCTGCTGCAGTTACACAACCCCATTAAAGTAGTTTAGCTTTTGAGCAAAAGTAGATGACTGATTTTGTGGAAGGAAGACGCTAAAAGTTCAGTTCCTTCACATTAATTCTGTTTCTTTCAGATAGCTCCAAAATCCTCTGCTGTTCCTGCTTGCTAAAACTGTGCAATCAGATCTGCATATATTAACTTTCCATGCTTACAGCTTATTAAGTTCTTTTTTCTTTAGTACTTACATTGAGACAGCAGTGAATGATAGAAACTTACTCTACTGGAAGTCTGAATGCGTATGTGTTTAAATGTGAAAAGGTCATGCTGACTGGCACCTGGCATGTTGATAGTAGTGCTAGGTCTGTGCTCCAGGCTACGTGTACAACACTGGGGTTTGTGGTATGTGTGTGATGATGGATTTAAAGATAATTTCTGAGGGTTTTTCTTGGTTTTTGATGCCATAATGCATGTTTATCCTAGCTTCCCTGGAATGGCATTGCTTATCTTAATTTTAAACTACTTGATGCTACTTCATAGTAGCATCATTACAGGTTACAGCACAGGGCTATAGGGTGGGTCTGGCTGGGGCTCAGGAATGACACAGGTACATATGGTTTCCCAGCTTTATACTTGGACACTTATCTCAGGAAAGAATAACAACGTGGGCAGCTCATTGCTGGTCAGAGCATTTCCATGTCCTTTCCTGGAGTCTTTAGGATACTTCTCCATCTGAACATCGGCGGTGTGAGGGGAAACTTGTGTTGCATCTGTTTGAGGAGGTGTTTAGTGAGGCAGAACAACATATCCTAAACTTCTGACTGTAGAATAGAGAGTTATAAACAAACATGAATAATACAGGTGCCGTCCATGTTCTCTTTGGCTAGTCAAGACAGTGGGTTCAGTCTTCTGTTTCATCAAAATCACTGTGGTGTGAGTCACTGAAAGAATATTGAATTCAGTTTGTGAGGGACGATATACTCTGATTGGAAACTGAAACAAGACTGTCTGAGCCATAAGAGTATTTTGCTAAGATGACACTTTCCCATGCCTGATGCTGCCTTGCAGGCATCCATTATTTAGACTGAAGTGCCTCAAACTGTTCTTCATCTCCTTTGTAACTTGAGCAGCACTTCTCCTGCATACATACATGACCTTCAAAAGTCAAAGTGTCTGTGGAATAAAGATAGATGACTTTCAGTTGCAATAGGTTTTTTTGTTTGCTTTGCCTAAATTGAATTGTCTTGAAATCAATAGCTGATTTATTTGAGGTTCACATGGTGCTGTTGACTTATTGATACTTTTCTAAGTGCACAGTTTATTAAACATTAGAGCAGTCCTCACAAGATTTGCTAATATATATTTTGAATTTTCTTGCATTAAAACTTAGTTTCTTTTCCAAAACTTTTTAGAAAGTCATTAACAACCTCCAGCCCACAAAATTTATATAAAGACATTTTTGTTGACTCTGAATTTGTTAAACCTACATTAGCGTGAGATGTTACTTGTTTCTAGACAGTTCTTGTAAATTTAGTTGAAAATGTTCAGAAACATGAGACAGACTGTCTTCAGCTTGCAAAAAGATGATTCAAGATACTCATCTCTCTTCTAATGAATGATTGACAGAGATTGCTTAGAGTTCATCTAAGGAACCTTTCCCAAGTAACAAGTATGGAAATGTGACATATGAAGGAAACATTTTTTAAGAAGAGTTTGGGCATTCATACTTTATTTCAGGATTTCAGCACCAGGGTTTGACGTTCTCTTCTTCTCTCTTCCTTCTCTTTTCCAAATGCTCAGATTTGATGTAGGTGGCTTAAAAGGGACTAGATTACTGAAAAACTCCGTTATACAATTAATTGACATTCTTTTACAAATCTGGCCAGTAGTGCCTAATGAAACTGCCTTGAGTACTGGTTCTTGACCCTTTTTTCCCCTCTAAACAGCCCTAAGGGATTTCAGAACAAGTTAACATCTTATTAAGAGCAGAACAATAACGTGATAGAGAACATGATTCAGAATATGATAACATGTTCTGCTCTTGATAAGTAGCTTTGCTGTCTTGTTGCAATGAACCAGGGTAGCTGCAGAGTAGTGAAGCAACTTGCTCCTTTCTGACAGCATCAGTGGTAAATGATCCCTAGACATCCTGACTCATATATGCGTATTGTAACTGTTGAGGAAAAACGTTCACTCAGCATGTACCAGAATTAAATGTCTCTTTTATTTTCTTTTTAATCACTGCATCTGTCCTGCAGGTCCTCAGGATGTTGAAGTATTAACTTTGTTTTGTTTTTCCTATAAGCCCTGTGGTTCAGAGACTACATGAACATGTAGGGTAGTCAGAACAGAAGTAACAGCTTTTTTTGTTGTTGTTTTTGAGGCTCTTTCAAGGATCACAGCGAAGATGAAATCCTAGTTAATGATAAATCCATCATTTGTGTATTACCTGTTTTTTGACTGTGCCTCTTGGCTTTTGTTCTTCAGTTGCTACTTAGCCCAGAGAGAGTCCAAATTCATGTCTGCTGTGTTACATCCCTTATTCTGCTTCCAGTGCAAACAATCCTGTGGTAACAACTGGCAGAGAGGCCTTGAGATCCTGATTGGCAATTTCATTTACATTTGACAGTATCTGCTTATTGCATAGATGGAGAAACAGGAAAAATGACATTTTTCCTAAACTGTGGATTTTTTTTTTTTCTCTTTCTCGCTCTTTTCCCACTTCTCCTCCACCCAGAGCTGGATGCCAAGGTGGAAGTTGGCATTGCTGGGTTTTCCCTGCACCATTTGATGCTTGGGATGTGTGGCTGCAGGCAGGGCAGGGGCAGCAGTTCCCTGGCAGGCATGCTACTGTGTTTGGGACTGACTGAATTGGTCTCTTGGTTTACAAAGGATCATCTTTGCCTCACACTGCTAATGTGATTTTGGAATAGCAGCTACCACTTATCTTCTTTTTCCCCGCTCCACCTGGTTCCTGCAATTTGATTCTCTGAGGTGTCTGCATACCTGAATCTTTTCCTTTTCCACTGGGCAACTAAAGGCTTAAATATGTATTTGGCTCTGAGATCTTCAAGCTTTTCTGAAACTGTATTTTCAAGTTTTCCCTCCAGAGCCAAATTGGTGTGCCGCTTCATACAAGAGCTGTGTTCCTTGTATTGTTTAGCAACTGTGAGCTGGTACCAGACAAAACCCACAATATATTGAGAATGGTGAGGAGAACTGGGGAAGAGCAGGGGCTTTTACCAGCCTGTAACACTCAGTGGGTGCCAAGGTGCGTGAAGCGCACCCCAGCAGGCTGGCATCTGCTCTTGGGTGAGCAGCTAAAGACAAAGTCACACATGGAACTTGGCCAGCTTTGCTGCCTAATGTCTGCTCTGGACTGTCTTTCTCTTCTCTCCCATCCTGTCCTGAGGCAGACAGTTTTTCTGAATGAGCATCCTGCTTGGCTACCTCTCTGCTTCCCTCCTTCCTCTTCCTCAGAAAGCATGTCTGGGCACAACACTGTCATTTGATGTTAGTAGGGACCAAGGTAAAAAAACCTCGGACTGCCAGGGAAGAATTTGGCTTTGGACAGGCAGCAGTGGGGGAGTCCTGGGAGTTTGCTTGTGGTTGATTCAGTGCTCCTGTTTCTCCCAAGCTACTGTCTCCTATTCTGACCCTCTGGCGGCTCTGCTGGGAAACACTGTGGATGAAATATTTGCACCTTTCCAGAAACAAGGCTACAAGTTTTGCAAGCGCTGCCTACAAGCAGGTGTGAGGCTTGCAACACTTCCTTGTGATACGTGGGATGGAAAGCCTGAGAGACTGCTTTCCAAATCCCTGGCTGTCTGCACAGCTGACTCCTCTGGCTCCCTGGCAGATGTGGCAGGAGGAGAACCTGGGCCATGCAGGGGCTCCTTCTGCTACGTGGGCTCATCTGCAGCCCAGGGTGGTGGCAGCAGTCCTGTTGTTGAGAGCAGCTGCCTTCGGGAGGGGGGAAGCAGGAGGTGAATGCAGCATCCAGCCATCTGCTGCCAAGGCAGCAGATTTATTTGACCTTTCTATGGTCTGAATCCCCAGATACTCGGAGGAAGAAGGACTGTAATTAGTTTAACTGGGTACAGGTGTTTAACCAGAGGAAGCTAGAGAGAAAACAAATTATAGGGCTGATTCTAGCCCTGGCTGTTGCTTTAAACGTATGGATCCTGTACTGCCCTTGGGGCTGGATGTGTTGGGGCTTGGTCTGTGGAGACAGATATTTAGTGATTCAGACTGTTTGAGGGACGTTATGACAAGTAGAGAGGTTGACCCCACAAATGAACCACATTTTAGTTAGTGTGCTCCTCAGAGTTCCTCCCAGTGCTGCCTGTGGATGCATGTGCTGTCTTCATAGGCTTCTCTGCAATGACACGGGTATGATTGATGTCCACCAGGCTGCTTAACAGGTGGAAAACCTTTGTGTGACTTTCCTAGGCTCCTTAAGAAAGAAAGCATTGCATGCCACAGCTGGCCTGCTCAGAGAGGACCTTTGCTCAGTCTCCAGCCTTTTGAGGGCCTTCACATCTCTGGAGGGTTTGAACAGTGGCAGAGCACATTTCTGGCTAACATCTTGGGGGTCTCCTGTGGCAGCACTTTATTATACTGAAGACATCTCTATCACTGTCCAAAGGGCTATTTTTAAACTGATGAGAAAGAAAAAGATGGGAGAGGCAGCATCAGCGTGCTGGGAAGTACAGCCAGCCATAACAGATCTTCAGTTTCTGAACTTTTCCTCAAAAAGTTAATTAAGTTTATCTGCTGCTTTCTAAATCTTTCATCAGGCTTGGCTCTTTTAAGAGCTAATGCTGGTTTTGAATGTCATGTGAAGGTTACTGTTGAATTATTTGATGTGTTATAGGCTTTCTCATAAGAACGTACAGGAAACTTCATTGTGACTTCCCATGTGTTTAATGCATTGCCATTTTAATTTGAATGGTGATAGAGGAAATACCTTTGTGGAACACTAACCTGAATTGACTTTATTTTAAAAAGGCAAATACAGAGCATAGTCAAGTAGACCTCTTGTCAGAATTTTGTTCTAGACCTGGGGACAAAAGAGTATGAAAGAGGGAGAAATCTATAATAGAAAAGGTAAGCATATTCTGGATCTAATGTGTTTGGCATGAATTTGGAAGACAAGTTAAACTCTCCTTGACTCAGCAGTCTGCTATTACATCCTACCCCCAGTGCAGCTGTCTCAAGTATATAAAGGAGTAAAAGTGTCCTACACAGTTTGCATGGTGGGTAGCAGCTTCAGTGAAACTGCTTAGAGTGAAAGGTACTAAACATTTTAAGTAAGGGTAAGTAAGGCTGTTGCACTGCCATCACCTCAGGGCTGTGTGGTTGCTGCTTCTCCTTGATTATTTACTGTCCCTCTATGCCCCCTCTGTCAAGCAACCACCCTTGTCTATGATTTATCTGATTGTGCTGTGAGTTTGTTTTTAAACCTAGTTTATTTCACAGGACTAGTTGAAGGCACAGGCAGGTATATGTTCAGTGCTCGGCTTAGCTTTGTAAAGTTAACTCCGTCATCCCTGATATGGGGACAGTGACAGAAATAAGTTATCACGCAGGCCATTTATTCTATTGATCAGTAAAAATTCAGGGTCTTTTCTACATTTGGAGCATGTTTCCTCAGTCTCCCTGTGGCAGTATTGACCATGGTCACCTGCTCCTCCATCTCTCAAGAGCTGGTGGCTTGTGAGTGTGCAGTGAGTTGCACACCACTGGTAGGTCTGCCATGCAGTGATGGATGTGCCAGACGTGCAGGGGTAAGAGAGAAGGGGCAGAACTGGATGGCAGCCCCAGGATCATGTGTGCAGCATTCGGGTCTAGGAGAAGTCCTGCCAGGGAGTTAGCTCCTCAGTTGCAAACCAGCCCTGCTGCCTCCTACCTGCTTCATGACCTGATGTGTTGCTCCTGCATTGCGAAAGAAGACCCTGTCAGGGCAAAATGACTATATTGAAGGTTTGCTGCTGTAGGCAGTGTCACTGCCAGATCATCTCATGTGAGCTTCTGCCTGGATGTCATTCGGTGTAAGCGATAGGGTACTGACATTTTTTACAGTTCTTATGCTTTAATGACAATTATTTGTCACGCTTCTGTCTTTGTACTGCTAGCATGCAGCACTGAGATCTTCTGCAAGGCTCAGATGTATATCTTAATTAAAAAAAAAAATCCAACAAATCTGCCATACTGTGTATAGATACATTTAGAAGTAATTTAAGGGATTTGGAAAGCTGCAGTTCTCCATAACGGTGTTCTCTGTTTCAAAGAGATCGTTGCTACTTATGGCAAGACATCTGTTATCTGAGCAGCCCTGCAAGGCACTGAACAATAGGCCTGTTCTTTGGCAGGCCTCCATAGTCACCAGCGTCTAAGAATAGCATATGGAAGATCTCCACTCAGTAGCAGTTGATGTTGATGTGTGCATGCAGGTGTGCGTTTTAATTTTTTGTTGTATGAGGTCTAAGACCTTAGCTGGTACAGTTTCTGCTTCAAGAGTATTCTGTTTGTAGTTAGATCCTGGCACACCATTGGAGAAATAACTTCTATGTCCCTTGTATTTAGCTGGGTGAAAAGCCACTTGAAACAGCAGAATCCACTTACTTGCTGCCAGCAGGATCACGGAAAAGCTTGCTGATGCAGCTACAGATTTTATGCTAGGAGTGCTGCCTCTTAGCATCTTCCTTTCATCTCACCTGACAGCACCCCTCCATACCAAGCTGAATCTCTGCAGAGCAATGAGAACTAAGACACACAACGGTTTTTTTCTTATAGGCAACATTAATATTTTCTCCTCTCTGCTGCTTGTGTTCCCAGTACTTCCAGGAACTAGATGACTTAGAGATTCCTGTATCAAATTCGGTTCAAAGTTCCCTAAAATCAATGGAAAGAGGAACAGATGCATAGCTAGGGCTACGTCTGCACAGGAATGATGTCTTATGGTTGAAGCAAAAGAGGCTTATAGCCTACAAGGTACTTTTTCCAATACCTGTCTTCAGAGCTGGCAAGAACTGGCAATTTCTGTTCCACTGGAAACATTGACTTTTGGGTGGAAAAAAAAACCAACCTGCTGCAATGCAAGTTAGAAGTCAGAGACATCGAACATCTCACTGTGTTCCCTGAAGATGCTGATTTCTCTGCAGCAATCTTCCCAAAGTCAGGAGGCTCTGAGAACTAAGGCTTTGAGTTCAGCCTGGGTGTACACAGAGACAAAAGAACCATTTGCCATGTGAAAACTACTATTTGTGATTCTTTAATTCATTGTGCCCCTGGTATAGTTAGATTTTCTGAGAAGAAATCCTCTCATAACAGCCCAACATCAAGAGGCAATAGAAACGTCATGTCTGGAGGCTCTTCTAGAAACTTGTGAGGTCCCTGAAAAACACCACACCTAAGTATATCCTAGCTTAGGGACAAGGGATTAGGGGGAGAGAGCCAGAAATCAGAGTGAAATTTCAGTTTATATGAGCTGATATCATTTGGTGCTCAGGCTTTCAGTAATGAGTCTGGTGTAGAACCAGCATGATGTTGTACATATGGTCTAAGGGAATGGACAAATAGAAGAAGCAAAACATAACAGACAGACAGGTATTTTCTTGTGCCCACAGTTTGGAAAACTGTCTTGTTTGGGAGCATAGTTGTATCCGAGTGTATTTTCTCTAGTAAATGGAATGTTTTACAGCTCAAATCTGGTCTAGACAGTTTAGCCACAAAATTTTAACATTCTTTAGAGATTATTAAAAAAAAAGTTCCAGCCATATTTGAACAAATGGCTTTTCGTTGACTACTTACCCTCACTTCAGCCACAGGACTAGAACTAAAAGGTTCTTTTTCTCCCTCGTTACCTGTCTGCAGAGTAGGAGAAGAGTTGTCCTGTGGACTAGATGTGGGGGGACCGGAGGAGGTATTTTCATTTTGATAGCTACTCGTTTATTATTTCTTAGCCCTGCAGCAAGCTGCAAGGGTTCAGGTTACAGCTCTCTGCTTTGGGGCAGAATCTGCTCTTGTGAGTTCCTGTATAAATCTACAGTAATTCTAAATGCCTCAACACTAGGACTGGTTTAGAAGTGTCTCCTGCGAAGCAGGCCAGGGATAAAGATTGCCCATCTCCATTTTAGAAATTCTGTTTCAATCCTTTGTAAAGCTAAAAATGAAAGAATGGAAGTTTAATCAAAAAAACACGAACAACCAAACAAAACCCAAACTAACCAGCCAAACAAACAAAAAACAAGCAAAACCCCCACCAGTTACCTTATGTAGTTTGTATTTCTTGATGGCTGGCGTGACTGAAAGTAAGCATCTATTTAAGTGCTTGCAGAATTGGAGCCTACAGGTACAGTCCTCAGAAAACAAGAATATTAAGTTAAATTTGCTTCCTACTTTTCCCAGCATCTCTTCTTAGTGTTGGAATTTGCAACAAGGACTGCAAGATTGAGTCTGTCTTTGCAATGGACAATAAGTCTAGCTTGAACATTGTTCAGTGGTAGGTCTTAAAAAAAAATAAAGAAAAAAGAAAAACCCCTGCCCCATACTGTCTGATGTGCATAGAATGAGGTTTTAAAAAATATTTTTACATACATTCAGTTCCCAGGAGCGTTATGGAAACTATTCTTGAAAACAAATCCACACTGCTATTTTTTTTCTGAGTTATATACAGAAAAAAAAATAAAGGTGTGCAGGTCTGGACACATGAAGCTAGGCACCTGCTGGCAAGCTAGTTCAGTTGTGTGCTGGAGATAGGGCTTCCTCCTTCGTTGCTGCTGGGGAGTTATTGCTGCAATTATCAGGAGGAACAGCAGGTACTCGGTGCTCTGCAAAACCAGGCTATTTTTACTTTATAAAGTAAGAAAATGTATGCTGGAAGTGTTAATATGTGTTGAAGTCCTGGAGCGTACAGTGGATATTTGTACATATTGCTCTGCAGTGATTTGACAGGTTTTTAAAACATTCACAGATTATTATTGTTATTATTGCTTTCTCCATGGAAAGTAAAGCTGAGAGAAATTCTTTCCTGCTGCAGTTACCTCTCATATTTTTGCATGTGGCTATTTGCTGGATCTGTAGCTAAGACATAGTCTGTAAAAGAGGGTAGTGACTGGAACCTGAGGTTCATGTGTATCTGCCAATTATGCCCTTGTTTCTGTTTCAGTATTTATGAAATATTCTAGTTCCTAGGGTTTTTTTGTTTGTTTGTTTCCAAGTTTTGTGGGCACTCTGGCAGGCATCAGCCAAATCCCTAGTCAGGGAAGCATTTCACAGCCACCAGTCAAAGAATCAGTACAGGCACATCCAATCTTGGCCACTAGAAAAAAAATACTGAAATAGGAAGGAAAAAGAGTCTGTGTACATGATGAATGAAGCAAAAAGGGGAAAAAAAGCACCCCTAGCATAACCTGCTTGGAACATTTCTTGCTCTATGAACTAGCAGAGACTGTTATCTCCTGGTTGTACAGATAAGTGATGGGCAACCTTCCCTTAAGAAAAGATCAGACCTTCAGAAGATCCTTTTAAGGAAGGAGGGCAAAATAAAGGATGAAATGTGGGAAACTTCCCATCTTTTGGGAGTTTCAAAAGGTTTGCTGTCTGACAGATTCTCCCTGAGTTAATGAACTCAGAGTGAGGATCCCTGAATGAGAGAACGAGTGTGGTTGAGTGGTCAGGTTAGATGGTCATCATGGTCTGTTATGTCTGTCCAGCTTCTGAACAACAAAAGCTACTTTGAAATGGATAAGGAAATGAAACTGGATCCAAGCTCCTTATCTGATTTCAAGCTGTCTGTTTCATCCATCATATTGTCTAGTTTGCTGCCCTTTCTTTCCAGTTGCGTTTTCTCCCTCATGTCCCATGCTCTTGCATCAGGTGTGAAGCTTGGTGCCAGCCTGCATGGGCTGTTGATCCCCCCTTCCCTCTGCCCTTGGGTTTCTCCTGTCGACAAGTGTATTTTTGCAGTTTTGTGGAGCATGTGGTCCAACTGAAAGTTCCTACCAACACTTCTCAGGTGCTAGTACAGGGCTGGTCAGAAAGACCTTGGTGTGTCCCCAGCTACTGCCTGCAGCTCTGGATGCAGTTCATGCTACTTTTATTTTGCAAGCTGTGTGTCTCTGAAGGGGAGTAGGTTCACCTGTTGCCTCATGCAGATACTAAATAACTGCTAGTGTTGAAAAGATGGCTTTGTTGTAACTGTCATTGTCAGAAAATCTGTCACATGGAAGTAATTTACTCTTTCTTATCTAATTAACAGTGTTACTTTCATCCTGAGGCTTTCTTTTAAAAATAATTTTCTTTTTTCTTGTCTGGAATAAAAGTTGCAGAACCAGATACTAATATTGATGCTCAATGCTTGGGAAAGCGGAGAGCTTATCTAAAATGTTCTGACTGTATCATTGACTTTGCTTCCCACATCAAAGCAATTCATCTTAAAAAAAAAAAAAAGAAAAAAAGGAAAAAGGATAATTAGGAAAGCATGGAAGGTACAAGAGAAGCATTGTTTAATTAAGAACAAGATTTGTAGACCGCTCTATATGGGGAATTAACTCTGGAGAATTTTGGAAAACATGTTTTTATAATGAGAACTTAAATTAAGCAGATTGTCTCCTTCATAAAAAAGAAAACATTTGGTTGTAGGGAATAACTGTCTCTGCAAGGAGAACATGTCTGATCCTGGGGCGTTCTTGGTTCCCTTTGGTTCCATGTTAGTGAGCAAAACTCAGTCAAGGGGCGGAAAAGCATATTTTAACAGTGAATGCAGTGAAGCAGTGGAACTGATTATCAATGATGTGATAAATCCTCTATTGCTTGGAGTGTTTATTTAAATTGGATGGGATTCTAAATAATGTGCTCCATGTTAGCGCAAAGTTGTTGAGCGAAGAAAGTTGTAGTGAAAATGGAGGCTTGTTTTAGGTAGGAGATCAAACCCATAACAATCAGCCCATTTTACTTTTACTGCAAACTGAGATACGTCAAAAACTGGGCAAAGGCTGCAGCCAGAGTTTGTTTCTTGGTTGGAACTCCCATGGACTATATGAGACGTCTGTGATTTGGTTCTATTTTTGCTCCATAGCTAAAGCCAAGCACGGTTTTATGGGTTTGCAACACTTGCAGGTTCTTGGCTTCTTCTGTTATGTTTGACACTAAAGGAGAAAGTCTCTGGTTCATCTATTTGAAATGTTTTTAGCAATGAGATCACTGTAAAGCTGAGAGCAACCAGGTTATTATTGCTTGAAGTCACATGGGAAAACTTCCAGCTTCTGTGAAGTGACTTGTGGTGAGAGTCACAGATGGAGAATACATTTGTACCACATCTTTTAATTTATTCTCCGTTTCCATGAAGCTTGGTATTAATTAGCAAGTGTCTTGGGAATTTTGCATCATAAGGCCAGAGGAGGTGTGCCCCTATGTATGTGGATTTGAACTCCAGCTCTGCAGTGTGCTCCTGATGGGACCTAGGTTGCCCAGGTGCTCAATGTCAAGCACCTGCCTCTGCTTGAAATCAGTGAGTGACAGCTGCCACTCCACCTTTGAAAGGCTCAACCTTCATCTCTCCCTGTGTCAGCTGCTTCCTTTAAGATACAGAGAATGGATGGGTGACTGGGTGGTGTGCCAGGATGCCTTCCTGTGAGGTCCGGTCTCACTGGGATGTATGAACATGTGACGAGCATGCAGGTCCCTGGTTCTGCACTGGTGCTTTTAGTCAAAATTACATGATAATCAAACTCCCTGCCCTGCCACAACCAGTGCAGAATTTACCTTTGCAAGACTGAACTGTTATGTTTGCTTCCCCTAATAAAACAAGGACACCATAAAATCAGAGAGAAAAAGCATCCTGGCTTTTGATCACACTTGGATGATTTACACTATTAATTTTGTGGAACTGCACTAATCCCTTTTATAAACCAGGCAAGGTAATAGTCAGGGAAATTTTAGGAGTAAGCTAAAGTGTTCTGTGAAGATTAAATGATTTTTGAATCCCTGTAGCAGATTAAATAGTTTAGTGTGCAACATTAATATTTATAGAGATTGGTAGGGTAGAATTGATTTTGATGACTAATCCTTGTAGCTTTGTAACCATTATGGATGCAATTTGCTAGCTGTGTAAATATATCAGTGTATACACAAAATGTTAACAGAGTTAGATAAAAGCCACTCTACTGCTCTTATGCTTTTACTGTTTGTTCAGTCAACAGTCCTATCTATTTTGCTGTTGCAGAACAGTTACCAAAATGACCCTATCTTATCCCAGTGGAAACTATTAGAAAAAAATGTATGTGACCTTTAACAGCAGCAAAGTCTGTTCCACTGCCAACACTTTCAAGTAACCTTTCTCAGGGTATTAACGTGCGATGCGTGCACTGTGGCTGTCTTAACATTTAGTAGAACTTCTATCTTGACTTTTGAACTGACTAATTTAAAAAAAACCCAGAAAAAATACAGAAAAAAAATCACCTGACTTTTAAAATTTAATTTTGTGAATGGATTTATTTTGGTTTTGGATAATCATTCCATAAAGATGTGAAAATAAAAAATTGCAGCCTTTTAACATGTTCTTCTGCCAAAAATTCATGTTCCTGGTTATCCACATAACAGCTGTATAAGACTTAACTTCTAAACTGTCTAAGCTTGTCATTGGGCTGGGTTTAGTTTACTTTCCAGCGAACTTAATGTTGAGAGACTTTTCTCAATTTAGTTACATTGTGTGTTTTGAATTTCTTTTATGTGCTAATATTTTAGCTTTTAATTAATCTGAGCTTGTGACTATGGCCGATATTATATCCACTTATTTAAAGTGTTTAGCCCCAGACATCTGCTAATAATGTATCTGGCTTTTTCATAAAGGTGGATCTTCAGTGACTTCAGCAGATGAGCCCTCTTGAAATCTAATTGGAGATATTCTCTGGAGTACTCTAGACCTTTTCAGACCTCACCCAAAGTATTAAATATTTCCTGGACAGAAGTTGTGCATGGGAATAACTGTCTTGTTCATAAATATTGGAGTGGTGCTCAGAAGAAAATGTCCCCTCAAAGACCTTGAGAATATTTATTCTGGTGTAGTGGTCAGATCTTAGGGAGAATAGTTTTTAAGTCAGGTTCTCCCTACAAAGAGTTTATCTGTGGTTTTAACAAAAAACTATGGTTTTTTGTGTTTCCTTACTCATTTCAGTCCAGAAATACAAGTTTGTTACAATGGGCAGGAGACATTGTTGGGCAACTGAACAGAAAGCTCAGAATATTTGGAGCATACTGCACCCAGCTCTTCTGTGTCGTCTTCTTCTTCTGGTAGGTTGACAGCTCAGTTTTTGGCAGCAGAGGCTGGCATAGAAAATATCTCCCTTTTTGTTTTTCCTCCTGCCTTGCATCACTTCCAGATGATGGGTCTGTGGAATTCAGGCTGAGGGAGGAACATACAAAACAGTTGTGTGTTGCAGAGTAAGGGAAATATGGAACAAATTGGCAGCTTAAGAGGTCACTAATTTGTTTGTTTGTTTAGGTTTTTTTTTTTCCCTTTCACCCTTGTGCACTGTATGATAAAGAAAATACTGCTTGGAGAATAGGAGGCTTAGAGGGTAAATTGGCCAAGATGAAAACTGGATTATAACAATAGTGATTTTGTTTCTCTTCAACCTTATCTTGACAGGGTGATTTCTGAGTATTACATTACCAGAGATTGCATATAGTGTTGTACACATGTTCCTCATTAACAGGCAAGGTAAAGCTTCTCCAACTGAGTCCTGTGCAATCTGTCATGGGTTTTTGTTGAATCTGGAGGTCACAGAAATTATGTGACACGTTCTTGAATGCTGTTTACTGGCACCTCAGGCTGCTGGCTAGTAACAGATGTATAGACAGAGGAAATGTGGGCCAAAACTAGGGAAGGGAGGCCCCTGCATTGCTCAGGCCCAGCCTGGGTCTGCACATCCCACATCTGCAGTGGGGTGCTGCAACGTGGCAGGAGCAGGCAGGGAAGGTGATGCACTTGCCGTATGGTGGCTTGACTCTTCTCACCAGCCTTACAGGACTTGCTAAAGAGAGGCACCAGATGGAAATTCATGCTGGATGACACTCAGTGATATCCAACATTGATATCTCTCTTTGTTTCTAGAGTTTTGTGATTGTATGACAACATCATCCTCAGTTACAGCAGTTTATAGGTGAGGATGGATACCAAATACTGGCCTTGTAACACCTCCAGGGATGAGGCTTCCACAATTTCTCTGGGCAACCTGTTCCAATGTCTCGCCACCCTCACAGTAACAAATTTCTTCCTAATATCTAATCTGAATTTATCCTCTTTCAGCTTAAAACCATTACCACTCATCCTATCCCTGCACCCTCTGATAACCAGCCCCTCCCCAGCTTTCTTGTATCCCCCTTTAAGTAACAGAAGGCTGCTACAAGGTTTTTCCCGGAGCCTTCCCTTCTCTACGGCAAACAAGCCCAAGTCTCTCAGCCTGTCCTGGTATGAGAGATGCTCAAGCCCTCTGATCATCCTTGTGACCTTCCTCTGGACTCACTTTAAGAAAAGAAGGCTGAAGGGAGACCTTATTATCATTTTCTGGTATTTAAAGGGTGGCTATGAAGAAGATGGAGAATATGAGAAGATGAAGAAGATGGTGAATCCTTTTTCCAAGGATTCACATAGAAAAGACGAAGAATAGGATGAAGTTGTTATTATTAGGTAGATTCTGATTGGACACAAGAGGAAAATTTTTCACAGTGAGAACAACCAGCCAGTGGAATAATCTCTCCAGGAAAGTGGTGGATTCCCCAGTGCTGGGACACTTTCAACAGTCAGCTGGACAGGGCACCGAGCTGTTTTGTCTAGACTATGCTTTTGCTGAGAAAAGTTGAACCAGATGATCCTTCAGACCCCTTCCAACCTGATATTCTATGATTCTGTGACTCTGTGACCATCCATGAAGTTTTGCTGGCAATGAGATGATTTCTTTAAAATCCTTTCAGTTTGCTCTTACAAAACCTGACATAATCTCTCACTTTTGCCTTGATGTACCATTGGGTACAAATATAGATGCATTACAACTTCTTGGGGTTTTTTCCTCTTTTTTTCTGAACACCGCATCCTAAATGTAAAGAAATGCTGAGCATCAAGAACTTGATGCTGTGTATTTCTTCTTGCCTAGAGGAACAAGTACAGGCATTGTTGTGCCCAGCGAGTGTAAAGATAAGTGCAGGTTTTATTGCCTTTCAGCTGCTTTCTCTAGAGCTCATCATTATGACTTATCTCTCAGACATTCCGATGGGATACTGGTGAAGATGAAGTTGTTTGGAGTGGTATAAAAGAGGGAATGATCTCAGAAAGCCAGTGAGGAAAAATTGGGCCAAAGGCATATATACTAAAATTTTCTTTTTGCATGTATAGTTCATGTGAGTCTAATGGAGTAAACTAAAATGACCACCTGATCACTTGTGGGTGACAGTTTGGGGTACTCCTTTATAGCTGACTTACTTTGGTCTTGAGAGCAGAATTGCTTGAGGCTCCTTCTGATGTGAGACTTTCCTTCTTTACCTCTCACTAGTCCCTTGGAAGCAGGTGTTTTGTTTCAAATTAACTGGTTTTCCTTGCTGCTACTACTACTTTATGATCTTTTCTTTCCTGTTGAGCCCTCCAGCAAGACATTAGAAATCCCCCTGGTGCTCTGTCATCCTTGTGTTGGATATTTATCCTATGCTACTCTGCTTTTCACCCAAGATACAAAGAGGAGCAGTGACTGAGGGAAGATGTAACCCAGTTGTGTCTTATACCTTTAAGATTCAAAACTGCTTTAAATGGAAGTACAGGAGAGAAAAGCATAGAAGAAAATCAGTCTGGATGGCATGTCTACACTGACAGAAGTGTGTCCCAGCACTCATGAATGTGGAAAGCTCATTTAATCACGGGACCATTCAGTCATTTCATTCAGAAGATTATTTCTTTCTGCCTTATCTACTGAAAGCTCACATCTTAATTGCCATCTTTGTGAACGTGCTTTTGTGGAGTACATAGTTACGTGGCTAAATCTGGGTATATGTGTTATCTAGCTGGAGGCAGTGGGAGTGGAGGTGAGCAGGGTCTTGTGCTGAATTGGATGAAGTTTCAGTAAGGAAGTGGGAAGAACACCTCCATGGGGAGGAACAGAGCATTTTGAGAGCTCTAGTGAAGATGATGTTCGGCATTTCAGTGTCTGTGCTGGTGTTACTGAGGAATTTGGTGGTGCAGGCCGAGTTTTATAGCCATGCCTGCACTGATTAGCACTTGTGAAAAATACCCTACTGAAGTCCGAAGGCTGTTTTGTCAAGAAGTGTAGCTTGGCATCTGCAGATAGGTTTGTGAGGTGCAGCTTGCACGTACAGTGCAGTGTGAGCAATGGCAATGTCAGCTCCTGGTCGAGGTGACAAAATGGTGGGTTCCTGGCACTGTGGCACAGAGAAATGTTTCATCCCCGCTTGTGGTAACTGTGAAATATTTTGACAGTCAAAATTATTTTATTACAGATTGTGTATGTTACATCTTTGCCAGTGTTTTATGCAGAAGGAATGGATGATTACACTGAAAAAGGTTGCTCAGAGAGGTGATAGTTGTCCCTTCCCTGTAAATATTCAAGGTCAGATTGGACAGGGCTTTGAGCAACCTGATGTAGTGGAGATGTCCCTACTTATTGCAGGGCAGGGGTGGAGGTTGGGCTAGATGAACTTTAAAGGTAATTTCCAACCAAAGTATTCTATTACTAGAATATGTTGAATAAACTCTCGATTATCTTAACTGGGTCTTGTGGATGTTATCAATCTCCTCAGTTTTGTGGTGTTGAGGAAATAGTTTTTTGGTTTTATGCAGTTAATTCAGTAACGTCCAATATAAAACTCCAGAGAATGCTTCCCCATTCTTTCCAGCTGTAACAACTACTGTTCTGTGTCCTGGTTAGGAGCCATGGGAAGCCTCTGTTGGCTTTCAGACAACTTCTGGCGAACTTTGCTGCCTGACAAAAGCAACAGCAGAACAAACTTCTGTCAAGGAAGTTGTAAATTTTAGGAAGTGCCTCTTTCTAACAAAAATTAGTTTAAGCTTGGAGAAACAGTGTGTGTTAGAGTTTTAATGTTGGAGGAAAAATTGCTAACTTCAATATGCTAAGCTGCCTTGTAGCTGTAAGAAGTTCCTTCTGTTTGGGGGAATCTCTTCTGCGATCCGAGTTTGGCAAGATAATTCCTTATCTATTGTGTGCTATGTGCCTGGGCAGCGTTTTATGAAAACATGGCTCGGAAAGTGCCTGAGAGACCAATCATACTTGCCAAGCCACAAAACGGGAGACAGATGAATGATAAAATAAAAGCCTGAGCAACACCATCCGTTGTTTGAGAGAGACAACGATGAAGGAGCCAAGTGTCCATGTACAGGGATGCTTTGTTATCCAGGAGCTGTTCTGTCAGGGCAGCAATAGGGAGGTGGCATAGATGTGTTACTTACATTTGAGGAAAAGAGTGTTATAAATCTATTTGCCATAGAGTGCAAGCATGTCATCAGTTGCCATCATTCAACGTCATAGCAGGACACTGTGTGTGATAAATGTTGTTGAAGGAGGCTTTACTGCTTTGGGGAAAGCGGCATCCACTGTCTGTTAACCACCTCTTTCTGACACCCTCTGTACAAGGCATCCAAAAGCCCTGGTGAAGTTTAACTTCCTTTTTTTTGGGGGGGGAAAAAAAAAATCAGTGATTATAAGCTTCACAGATTGAAGTTTTTAGAACTACCCTGAATTGACCTTCTCTCCCAAAACAAGCAGTAAGAGTAGACAACTGGCCAGAGTGCCAGATGTGTCCCCTGACATGCCTGCAGTGGGCAGAAAGCACATTGCCTTGGGCTGTCTGTTACAAGGCAGAATGTAAATATTTTTTCTCAGATTAGCAGTGTCTAAGATGCAGAAGCTCCAAATACATTCACTTGCTTTGAGAGAGACTGAGAAAGAGTAATTCAACAGGCACTGCAAATACCCTGGCTTAGTCAATAGGTTTGAAGACTCCTTTTCTTGGCAATGCTATCTCTTACCTTGGGTGTGCCTTCTGTGAGACACAGAGTGCATCGGGGGGGACATTCAGGCAAAGGTACTATANTCACTTGCTTTGAGAGAGACTGAGAAAGAGTAATTCAACAGGCACTGCAAATACCCTGGCTTAGTCAATAGGTTTGAAGACTCCTTTTCTTGGCAATGCTATCTCTTACCTTGGGTGTGCCTTCTGTGAGACACAGAGTGCACCATTCAGGGAAAGGTACTATGCTCTTTGGCAAAAAGTACCCTCAGATATCATTGCAAACGGACACTGTAGCTCTATGTTATGCACATAGTTAATAGAGGAAAGTAGTTCTGTTACAAAAAAATCCAGCAACAGTGACTTTTCTGCATTTTCTAACTAACAATTTTGGGAAATTTTGTTTTATGTTCTGTCTTTTGCCTCAAACAAGTAGTTTAGCCAGAGGAAAAGAAAATCATCTTTTTTCTTTTATTTGAACTATCCTGAGTTATTGACACTTAAATTTTTATTCATTCAGTATTAAGCTACAGGAAAAAGCCAGAACAAAGTGACTTTAATATTCTGGCACTTATATTGTAGCAAAGATATGAAAGTCACAGGAAGGAGAGTATTGTAGTTATTTGTGTGATGTCCTCGTGTCTCCCAAGCCTCTGTTGCAGCACTTTACAGCTGCAAAGAGCTGCGTTTGGAAAGTGTGGGAATTGCAGATCTTTTGCAGAGAAGTAGCAAATCTCTCAAGTGAATGTGTGTTCAACCTCCTTTCTAAATTGATGTTTCAAAATCATTATAATTCATCTAATTTACTAGCAAATTCTTCTTATGCTTATGTGTCAGCAAGTGCAGTATCCAAATTGGCTGGCATGGTGGAATAAAATCAATTTTAATGTGTCACCCAGAGGATAAAGTCAGCTTCAGAGTCTTATTGGGCAAGATTGACTCTGTTTCATGCTTACTTTTTTTTCTTATGGCCCCCAGATTAAAATCTCTACTAGAGAAACGTAGTAAGTGCAGAACGCAACAACCACTCTCACTTCTTTTCACCCCAACAGTAAGGTTAATAAGTCGGGGAAATACCTTGAACTGGATGGTGTAAGGCTGAATTGCAGAAGCATGTACAAAGCATTAAGAAAGTATATATTTTTTGAAATTAAATGCTTCCTGTGTGATGTCTTCGCTTTCCCTGAGCAGACAGTTACTGATGCCCTGCAGTGCTGCTTTCAGTGCAGAACTATGGTCTATTGTTAACCATTTCCTGAAAACTAAGGAGCATCCCTTACTTCAAATGCAAAATAAATGTGAAGTAAGAGTAGCAAAGTATGTGCACCTAACACCTGTGTTATTCCTTCTGTTTAGCATTCCCTGAGTGCTTATTTGGTCCTTTGAGGGAAAAAACCCGAAAGGAACCTAAAAAGGTGATTAGTCAGGCTTTGCTTGGCATTTGATTACTTCTGTAATAAATATTTATATGCTTCTCCAATACACACATATCATCTTTACATTGTATTAAGTGGCAAGACAATCAATATTTAATTTTATGCAAGTCTTAAGCAAAACATGAAGTTAATGAAGTTTACATTCTTGCCAAATAGCCGTTAGGGATTAGTGCTTGTATTTTAGCCAGTGTAACGAATTGCTGTCTTGTAGACCTGATTAGTTTTAACAGTTTGCTGCACTTTAAACAGCTCTTTGAGATGGAGCGACATGGTTTACAGTCCTCTAAATACAGAAGCAGAAGGACTCTAATGGAACTTTGCATTTGTTATTATTTATCATAAGATGTACGATTTTGAAACTGATGCAATGTGTGTTCTTCTGAAAATGATACTTCAGAGAACGATTGCTACCTCCATTTTTCTTTCCCCACAGGTGGAAATGGATGATAGGTATTTCAAACAGGTTCACCCAAATGCATAACAATGTCAGTTGTTAATAATAAGCGGAACAGGGAGGGTAAGCCTTAGTGTTCTTCAGGACAGGGTTTAATCTGTTAGTGACAGCATGTAATCCCCCTTGCCGTAGCTCCAGCAGGCGAGATGAACCACAGTGTTTATCTTGCTCTCTCCCAGTGCCAGTGCCCTGCTGACCACCTGTGGGGATCAGGTGGGGCACAGCACCCATCCTCTTCCAGCTGGGACCAGCTGTACTCCATGTCCTCCTCACTGACTGGCTGGCATCTGCAGGCTTGGGCAAAGGGTCCTGTTGTAAGTGCAGGTCCCCTGGGGGGTGGGAGACCTCCAGATCTGCAGCGGAGATTTCTGCTGTTTGGCCAACAAGCCCCTTCTATGTGCAAAGAGTTCTGAAAACCACAGGGCAACGCAGAGATGCTGAACCAGACCAGCTGGGGATCGTCTGGGTTTTGTGCAGAAGCCCTTTACTTCTCCTCCTTGTGTTATTCATGTTGAATAACAAAAAATTGATGTTGGAGAGGTCAGAAGTACAAAAAAACTTGATGCAAGGACTGGAGGAAGATAAAAAGATAGAGAGAATTGAAATAATGTGATGGCTACAGGAGCTGTAAAGGAAAGGTAGTGGAGCTTTCAAAGTGTTCGGAGGGAAGGTGTATGCTCTGTGTCTAGTGGGGCAGGAGATCTTGGTAACCTGGCTTTGCTTTTCTCTTCTTATGAAAACTACACCATAAATGGGCTTGGCATGCTGTAAATTGAGATACAGCCGGGTGATATTTATTGCTAAGAATCTCTGTCTATAGTGACTGGCAATTTATGGAAGGAAAACAGAAGTTTGCACCCTAGCTCAGCCATCCAGGCTGGGAAAACAAGTTCCGTTTTAGGGAGAGCTGATATGTGAAAAGCTGAAACTGTTTCCTTACTTAGTATATTATTTCCCATAGATAAAATAGTGTAGTATTTTTAAAATTATATTTCTTTGAACTTGCTCATTGGAGCTAAGCTGCAGCCCTGCTGTGTGCTAAAGACTTAAGGATGGGAGCAGGACTGTGCAACCAGGTTCTGCAAGGGTTCCTCTAATCTGCAAAGAATGATCTGAACAAGTTAATGAAACAGCAAATAAAGCTGACCTGGAGGCTATAACTAATTTGGATATCCGAAATTGAAGCCTCCCTTAAAAGAAGCTGTTCTGGAAAACAAATAACCACGTGAGGAGGGGGGAATTCAGTGAGAAACCAGGAATTTGTTTTGTAATAAGCAGAGTAGAGAGCCAGTGTGAGCAGAGAGCATGTTCTTAAGATGTTAAATATGTTATTGCAGGTGGGTAGTCCAGCGCCAGGGCTGATACAGCCTGATCTGAGAAGATCTGTCTGAAAGAGGCTTGAATATATGACTGAAGAAGAGCATGTAATAAATTAGCATGTGTGTGGTGTGTAGGGTATTTTTGTCCCGAATGTTGAAGAGCTGAGATATCTTGATTAAAAAGAGGAAAAATATAATGTATTCCTTGATCTGACCAGTTGTATTCCTCCTGCCAAAATGAAATTAAAATATTGTATAGAAGAAGTTGTTTGAAGTTGAATGTTTAAGAGTTTTGGTCTGGTATTATACCTCACAGCGAGTTCCCTGGTGAAATATCTAAGCTTTAGGTTGGTTATGGTAGTGATATGATAACCATTAACACTGCATTCGTGCAGACTGAGATAATAACCCTAGCTGAAGCTCATAACTTGAAAGACCATGGTGGGTGTCAGGAAACAATTTTCTCTTTTGTGTTCAGCCCAGCACCTGACATTTAATTGGATACTTCAACCTTCTGTAGAAAAATAGTTGGGGCCACAGTGAGTTTTAAGATAGTGGTTAGATGGACCAGTTATCTTCAATAGCACAATTTAAATTCCTATCCAAAGTTTTGCATGTTTTATGTATTCATATGAAGTTCTCCTGCTCAGATTATGATAAAGCGATGACCTGAGTCTGTATCTTCCACTTGATGTTTTTCCTTCTCAGAAAGCTTTCTTTCAAAGGCCTTTTAGATCACTAGATCCTTCATTTCTTCTTCTTAGCCTCTGCTCTGATATATGCTATCAGGTTTCCCAGACTGCTATGGCTTTGTACTCTGGCAGCTTCGCTCCGTGTGTATCCACTGCCTGTCATCCTTTCATCAGTAAATCCAGCCTGTGCTTTCTTCAGTGTTTTGTCCCAACATGTCTTACCGTTCCTCCATAATGACAGAAGCTTTTTTTTTCTTGTTTCGTTTTACTTCTGGCTCCATTCAGTGTTTGTGATCCAGACAGCGTGAAAGCACTTGCCCTTTCTTTGATCCCAGTGTGTTCCCTGGAAGTGTCCTTACCTACCTTTGCTCTGTGGGATCTCAGTTCACATCCTTCATTTTGCTGCTGAAAACCTTGTTCATCAGTTACAGAAGTCCAGGCTCACAGCTGCAGCTTGGTACATTAGCTGGTTCTCTTTTCCGCTTTCTTCCCTGCCTGCCCTCTACCTTCCTTGGATCTAGCTGTGTAATTGAAAAAAGGATCTCTTGTTGTGTTTCCTCTGGTCCTTATCCTCTGCTCCTGTGTAGCAGTTGAAGTTAGAAAGTCTAGATTTGCAAACCACAGTAATTTAAATTCTGTAATTCTTTATTTTTTAAAGTAGGAGCCACTGTAGAGACTACTTCTTTTATTACTACTTTTCATCTTTCATGATCCAGTTCTTGTGTTACTTGTATTTCCTTAGGCCATCTCTGTAGAATAGCTTAAACCAATTCAGTTTGTGTGCTAAAGGCAGAATCCTGAATCTTTCCATTTCGTACTTTGTATTATTTCAATGGCAGGTTTTAACAAGGCAAATTAAATCGGAAAAACCAAGTATTTTAATGACAGTACTTTCCTTAATTTAGGTTTAGAAATTTAGTAAAGAATTTAAGATCTGGGATTTACTCTTAGCATTTTGTGCTATTACTTGATTTATTTTTATTACATAGAGGGAGAAATGTTAGTATATTTCTAGTTATGCCCTGAATCAGGAGAGGAGACAGAACTCAACCTATTGAATGTATTTTCAGTTGTATCCTAGTTTAAAGCCATAGTGATTTCTGTTTCAGAGTTTGTACGTGTCCCTAGCTTGGTTGCATAGGCTGTAGGAGAATGTATGGCTAAAAATGAAATTAATATTTTTCACCTTTTTTTGGCATGGATTTGGGAGGAATTAGTCCAAGATTCAGATTTTCTATATGTGATTTTGAATTGTAATTGTGATTTAATCATATCTACATAATTCTGATTGTGTATAGCCTCTCCTCAGCTTGCTTTTGACAGAGTCTGTGGTTGTTATGGGCTGTATTACTTGCATCCATAATGACCTAGCTGTCATTTTCTTTGAGCCTTGGGTCAAGACTGTGTTTGGGAATAAGCCCAGACTCTTCCCTGCTGAGGTGGAAGTGTAGCTATGTTGTGGCTCAGTCTCCAGCTTGATGGCAGCAGTCAATTTTGACGTGGGGTGCTGGCTCGAGCCTGCAACTCAGATCCTTCCCTATTCACCCCAAACCCCCAAGTTAGGGTGTTTCTGCAGGGAGTTCTGTGCCAGCAGGCTGTGCTGTGCTATCCAAATAATGTCCTTCTACACCTTACCTCCTTGGTCCGTGGAGCTCCAGTAATTGTCTTGAGCAGTTGTGAGCCCTGCCTTGGCAGAGCATTTTGCTCAAACATATTCTGCATTCACTTGTACATGTGCAACCTTATCAATTCACACTTGCTTGTGATCCTCTGTCTTTTTAAAAATATGATTTAAATTGTCTATGCATGGTTGAGTTATCTAGAGAAGCTGTAGTTAGATATTTTACAATGTATCCCTGGAAGGCTTTCTGGTTTTCGGTCAGGTTTTTGGTGCTATTTGGGGGTCTTTGTGCTGTTTTTGTTGGCTTTTCACTTACTGTGGGAATCCTATTTTGGAATTCAGTAGAAGTTTCATCGGTTTGTGGGATTTCCAAGAAAAATTATATTATCTCTTTTTGTATCCTGTGTCCTTCCTGCAATCGCGGTTTCATAGTCTTCCAAATTATTATATATGGACTTTACTGAAAGCAAAATTTTATATAAAGTTATACATTTTTCTACTGTCTGTAGTATATTACCATTATTATGGTAATATACTAGTAATAATCAGTCAGTAACAGTCTTGAGGGGATCAACATGATTAATATTAAGCTTAAATAGCTCTTTTTCTTTTCTTCTTCTAAATGTTTTGTTCTTGTATGACCATTGTTTTATTTTATCTGTTATGGGTTTGTCCAGAAACCTTAAGCACAATGACTGCATGCTCACAGTAATGGGATGTAGCTGCAGGAGTGGAGAGAGCGGTCAGTGGTTGCTGTTATTTTAAGTGGCATGTAGTTCTTTCTGTTAGATTGGAGAAAAGCACATTTTTGGTTTTGCCTGGGTGCATAGAAAGTAAAGTCAGTATTTTCTGTTTTACTAGGGGCAGTCCGCAGGTTTTTAAAACTTAAACAAGATTTAGGGTATTGCTTTTTTAATTGTAATTGTTAGGGCTTTGGAACAGAAATCTCATTTGCTTTAGATTCATGTAGTGTTGTCAAAGTCAGTGAATTTGCTGAGATTTGTACTGTTTGTAGATGTGGCTCTGTGTCTTTCGATAGCACTGGAAATCATTAAAAAGAACAAGGAACAAGCCTTGGTTTTTTTCCCCACAGATAAAAGCACTTCTCTTTTCTCAATTAGAAAGAAACCTCTGCTTGTTGGCTGTGAATGCTAGCATGGTGTGTACATCGAGCAATCTCAGACCATTCCTTGTTTCCTTCAGCAGAGAACTTAATCACTTTCCCAGGGTGCTACTTCATTGCTCTGTTTAATGAGTTGGTCAGGAGAGAGTTAGCAGAAGTGGAAGAGTTGGATGCTTGTGTAGGTTAGTCGGTCAAGCTCTGCTCAATAAGAGACTGATTAAATAAACCTTTATCAATCACCAGCTTGCTGACCCCACACTATCTTTTGCTCCTCCAGTGGGACAATGCATGACTTAAAAGAAATTCAGTGTGAAGAGTAAAGAAGTGAAAACCCACCAGGATTTGCTATATGTGCTATCCTCTTGACTGGAAAGGACACGAGTTAGGGCAAATTAAGAGGTTATTATTTCCATGGTGGGCTTATGCAGTAGACATGCATAACCAATACTGCTATGATTAGTGTAAATTACTGCTGATTGTGGTGTGGCTTTAATATCTGTATTGAATCAATTTGGTATCAATCTCTGCATCTGTACCCTTATATGTGTTTCTGTAGGGTGGGCAAGAGGATTAAAAATTAGTTCATGTTTAAGTGAAAGGTTAAAACTTTTCAAAAGAGTTGTTTTACCCATGACTCTTAGCTTGCAACAGGTCCTCTGAGAGTTTTGATTAACATGGCTGAGAGGTTTCTCTTCTCACAAATGGGCAGATGTTCTTTGTGGGCAGTGAGGTTGGGAGAGGGTACCTGGAGAAGTCGTGAAGACCCAGCAGAGAGAATTGCCAAGAAGGACTGCTGCCTCCCCAGTGTGTCTGTAGTCTTGAGGAGAGCAAGGACAGAGCAGGGGAACATGCGTACTCACTGCGTGCATTTTGTGCATGTACAGGGAAGGCTGCATCTGGCTTATTCTCATCTGTTTTTCAGCCAAACTGAGATGGTTCAGGAAGACTCAAAGAGAGGGTAGTCCTTTGTATTGAATAGACAGCCTAGTGTTTCTATTCATGTTTCCTTGACAAAGCCCTGTTCCATAGCTCTTGACTTTCATCACATGTTATCAATGTAATGGACACTGCCATACTGCCTGTAGCATTTTGGTAGCTGCGATTTTAACAAAGTTTAGTTTTAAAAAAAACCCAAATCACAACTCTCTCTTTAAATCACACAATGTGGCATTTGTCACCTTGTGACAGTGCCTTTCACCTTGCCTGTGTCTCTCTTTACAACTGACCCATAGAGTAGTTATGTAGGTATTGCTGGCAGTAATTTATCCTGTCACACATGCAGTGAGGAATTCATCATCAGAAATGCGGACTCTTACATATTTGTGAAGTGTCAGTTTGACAGAAGTACTGACAGCTGGCGTCTTTCCAACAGACCAGTAATTGCTTAACTGTGAAAAATGGCAGAAGACAGACAAATGTATTGGAAAAAAAGAAAAATCTCTAAAATACAGAAGTGTTGCTAATGTGATATAATTCATAACTGGTTACTCTTACAAAGAGTCACCTTCAAGCATTCGGGTCTCTTCTCCTTTCATCTCTGGCAAGTGATTTACTTGATGACAGGTAGCTCAGCAAAGCTATCTGACTGAAATCAGATGGTGTCTTACCTTGTTTGGTCTTTGTCCACCTTCTCTTACCCACATTTTGAGAGCAGGATGGGGCTGACTTGGCCAAATTCGTTTTACAAATGCTTTTGTCAGGTTACAGAAGAGCAGATATTAAACATTCATTTCTACTAGGACTGAAGTGGATTTTAAATATTTAAAGAAGTAATTTACGTAACGGGAATTCCTACTGCTTCCTAAAATGATAATTTCTCATAATTTGGGTTTGGATATCCATATTCAATTAATCTAAAATTTCTATTGCTTTAATATTGCTCACTTCACGCTAGCTCTTTGTATTAAAATGAGTTCTCAGTACGTGTCAGCAGGCCTGTATTTTAAGCTAATTATGATTGACATCCTTATTATATTTGATTACTTTTTCCCAAGGACAGAAATTGTTGGGCAAGTGGCATGGAGGTGGAAATTGGAGCTCTGAGCCAACAAATGTAACGATGACAGAACTGGGACACATTACCTGATCACTAAAATGATTCAGACCACTGGCAGATGAATTGTTTCCCATGTTAATTCATTCAAACATGGCCTGGAGGTTAAAGGAATTGATCCTAGATCGGGACGTCTCTGTTTTATTTCCAGCTTTGTCACCAGTTTGCTTTCTGACCTTCAGCAAGTGATGACTGCATTGATACTCTTGCATTGATTTTCAGCTCATGGGTGTGATGAGAAGCAAATACTTCAGTATACTGCTGAATTTGGGTTGAAGTGGTACCCCCAAGGCTAACAGGAAGACTGTGAGGGAACCGAGAGTCCAGAAGTAAACTTCCGTGGGAGGCAGAAACTGTGGGACATCTCTGCTTCCTGGGCAAGAATTTTGGCCCAAGACTCAAGCCTATTGACTCGGAGAAGTTCATGTTCAGATTTAAGAACAGGGCACAGATATGTGGTGATGATGTGAAAAAAAACTGTAACGGGGTTAGACATCTCTCAAACTGAATTGGTTAGCTCTTGCTAAATATATAAGAGTAGTTCTGTAGAAATTTTAAATGCCGGCAAATACTGTAGAGAAGTTTTTCAAGTAGGAAAGCTAAAGTCTGTATGGTTTTTTGGTGCAGCTGTTCTTGAATGCTTACTTTCAGATGTGTTATCATAGAATCACTAGGTTGGAAAGGACCTACAGAATCATGGAGTCCAACCATTCCCATCAATCTCTAAACCATACACGTCAGCACCTCATCCACCCATTTTTTTAAACAACTTCAGGGAAGGTGGCTCAACTACCTCCCTGGACAGCCTGTTCTAGTGCCCAATGACTGTTCCCNCCAGCCCCTTCACCAGCTTTGTTGCTCTATGTTTTATCATCAACTGTATTCCTTTGTTTTTAAATACAAGCTACTTTGCAGGTTAGTAACTAAAAAATTCTTCAGACCAAAAGTAGGAGTTGTTGAAGTTGCTCATAGCGGGGAGAAGGAAGGTGAGAGGAAGGCAGCATCAGTAGTTGTTTGGTTTATAAATTTGAGAAAGGCAATGGATGTTTCTGTGCTTGCTGCTACCTGAAAAAATTCTGTAATATTTCTCTTTGCTTCAAAGTGAAATTTAGATCTTACATATAGAAAATTAATCCTACCTCCTAGTGACTATTTCACTTCTGTCTTCCATACGGATATAATCCTCAAAAGCATCTCTTATTCTAGTGGCATTGTTAATTCTATTCTGGTTCTTCCCTAATGTTTTTTTGGGCCAGGGCCAGGCCTTTGGTGCAGTGGGGGTCATCTTATTATTACTACTGAAATAGGCTAGTTGATCTTTGCATAGAAGATGAAGCAGTGTGACGGCAGTGGTACCAGAAGTCTTGTCATGCCCCGTTCTGCCCAGCAGAGAATCCTACTCTCCTTGTTGTCGCATCCCAACACCCCATGCTCACTCTGCAAGGAAGCTTCTCCGTGCCCTGCTGCATGATCAGGAAAATCCAGTGTGACCTGAAGCCAGCCAACTTGAAGCTGCCATCACTTACAGGGAAAGTGACTGTGAGGTAGCTTCTCTGCATACCTCTCTTCAGCTGGGTGCTCCTTGTCACTGTGGGGCATGGACAGCAGCTTGCAACAGGATAGCGGAAGGGTTTGTTAAATACCACTCTTATTTTTATCCAGTGTAGCGAAGGCAATAGTGGTATAACTCTAAAGAACAACCTAATAATAAACCTGTGTTTGCATTTAAAATCTGGGCTAGTGTCCCTGCTTGGCAGTCCTCTTCTTGCTTCTATTCCTTTTGAAGTGGTTTGTATAGACATGGGTTGGTCGTGCCTTTGGCTACAATTAGCAATGCAGTACCAGCCCATATTTTAGAAAACAGCCGTAATTCCAGAAAGCTATTGTGTTCAGCAGTGTGTTGTATGGTTTGTAATTTGAATAACTTCCTGGGTGTGACTGCATAAATTCAATACCACTGGTGCCTGTTTAGTGACAGCAGAAAATTACAGCATCAGGTAAGAAAGTGGATAATTTTATCCTGTAAAGGTTGTCATCGAAAAGAGAAAGGTAGTAGAATTTGGTTAGGGTTTTTTAAGAAACTTTAGGGGTTTTTTTAAGCTTTTTAATTCTTTTTTAAATTTGTGCCAAATAGCTGCAGCTTATTTTAAGTTTTATTTTTGCTTTGTCATTTTCTCCTCATTTCATTGATGTTTTAAAATTAAGTTTTGCACCGTTGCAGAGGAGAAAGGTCATGGGAAGGAGAAAGTGCAGATTAGGGAGGAAGAAGTGTTTGGTTTTGCCCTGTTCTGCACTTCTCACGTCAAACAGTAATGCTAGTTGCTGCAATGTCATCTCTGTTAGAAATAAATTGTATCATTAGTGACCCTTGCGGGTGGCCTGCAGTTCATCCCACTTGTCTCCTTTCAGCGTGATTTGGGAGCGAGATGCATTTAAGTGCTTGTTTGGGGCCTTAGTGCAGAGACAGTGATTTCAGCAAGTGACAAGTGGTGGGGTTGGCTGTCACCCTGTGTATGGTTAGCTTGGCCCTGGCCTTGATGACTGACTTTAATGACTACTTTTTCCTGGACAGCTGAAAGTCTTTCTTTGGCTTTTATCACTTCTGTCTCTGATATCATGCTTGATGTGGGCAATAAAAGACCTTTTGTGTTCCAGACATACCTCATTCTTCAATCCTGACCTAGGCTTTGCTGGGCAGAGGAGAAATGGCGTTGCTGGGAGGGAGCTGCTGCTGTGGAAGGAGATTGTAGAGCCTGAGCAAGCTTTTCCCATGTTGTGTCTGGATGGCAGGGAAGAAGAATGCCGTTTGGGTTTGGAAGAACCATTTTGGTCACTTGTTTCTTGATATTGAAGTCTGAGTATCTTAATCTCTAGTTGAAAGGGAGAGAAGAAGCCTGTGTTTTGTTTTGTCTAGGGTGAACAAACAGATGATATTTGAAAAGCACAGGAGAAAGGAGATGAAGTCTTGAAGTTTCTTCATTCAGTGTTGTCCTTGCAGAAAAATCTCAACATAGCTTGTTGATTTTTGGATTAGATGAATAGCATTGGGAAACCCCTGGTGCTAGAAACCCTTAGTCATATCCATAGCTTAAATCTTGTGTTTTGGCTGTAAGGGGCTAACAGATGAAGGAGAGGAACCCTTATATTTGACTAGGAGTGACTCCCTGTGCTTTTGTTTTATTTCCCCTTTTCTCTCCTTGCCCTGTGTGTTTTATTTGGGGTTGACTTGAGGATAGGGATGACTTGACTGGTAGCTATTTTTTAGGATCAGTAAGTTGGGATGTGCCTTAGCCTGACCCCATTCCTGAGTACCATCTGGAGGGAGACCAGAAGATTTATCTACCACCTGACCATGGGGAGTCTTCTTTGAGGCTTCTTTGCATGGAGGACAGTGGGAATGAAGACTGAGACTGCATTCCCACCCTTTTCCATGAGAAGAAGCCTCAATGCAAAGAACTAGGTCCAGCAGGGTCTTTTTGAAGCAAAACAGGTCTGGAAAGAGATGGTTGATGTTGCATTGTCCAGCTGGAGACGGGTGTTTAGCAGTAGCCTAATAATGAGGGCAAAATTTGGAAAGCTGAATGATGCTGCAGGGTGTTCTGAAGAAAAAGCCACAAATGAAACTTTATGGAGGAGCACACATGAAATCACCACACATATTCCTAAGAGCTAGAACTTTAGCCTAAGACAGGTGTTTTTTTTGTTGTTTTTTTTTAACTCCAGGACTTAGTGACATTACTAGTATGGCAAGAGGATGGCAAATAGAGCCTCCTACTTAAAAGGACATTCCTCAGTGAGGCAGGAATTATATATGGTCCTCTGAGGGTTGGGGTGGACCGATGGAGGTCATAGGCAGTAGGGCTGCTGTCCTCTTTTCCAAAGTAAGTAGCACAGCTGCAACAGAAACAGTTAAATTGTCTTGACATTGTAAGCAGAGTATACAGCAAAAAACTCTGTATTTTCATTTGCCTATTGTATAAGTAGGACACAAATGAACATGAGATTAAACAGCTGGGGTTAATCTCT
>WAAB01025876.1:1694-20650 GCA_013389865.1 Piaya cayana | reverse complement strand
GGACATTAGGAAAAAATTCTTCACAGAAAGGGTGATTGGGCACTGTCAGAGGCTGCCCAGGGAGGGGGTTGATTCCCCTTCCCTGGAGGGGTTTAAGGTGTGGGTGGACGAGGTGCTGAGGGACATGGGTTAGTGATTGATGGGAATGGTTGGACTCGATGATCTGGTGGGTCTCTTCCAACCTGGTGATTCTGTGATTCTGTGATTCTATGATTAAATTCTTTTCTTGTGCTTGAAAGGAATTTCTGTTTTCTTTTACATCTGAGGTGAGGAATAAGGTAACATTACACATTCTGGCCTTAGGTTTCCACTTGCTTCTCCCTCAGGAGCAGGAGAGTCACCATTGCCTAGTTCCTGGCTCTAGGTTATCCGTGTCTCACAGGGCGGCCTTGAAGTGACAGTGTGCACCGAGAAGCCCCTGCTTTCTGCCGCGCAGCTTTCCAGTGGGAACCTCCTGAGTGTCACGCTGGAGGCAGCTTATTCGGTCCCCGAAGTGTTTGCTCCCACTGGACCCCTGCAAAACTGCCTGGCTTGCCTGCAAGTACCAGCAGCTGAGGAGGTGAGGGGTGGGCACAGCAAGAGGGGTGCTGGCTGCTACATGGGGGGTTGTGCTCCTGCTCCCCAAAGGGATCTGAACAGGCTGGATCCATGGGCTGAGACCAATGGCAGGAGGGTTAACAAGGCCAAATGGCGAGTCCTGCACTTGGGGCACAACAGCCCTGAGCAGCTCCAGCCTAGGAGAAGTCTGGCTGGAAAGTGCCTGGAGGAGAAGGACCTGGGGGTGTTGGTGACAGCGANCCTGAAGGGAGGTTGTGGAGAGGAGGGAGCTGGGCTCTTGTGCCAAGGGCCAGGGGACAGGACGAGAGGGAATGGCCTCAAGGTCCACCAGGGGAGGGTCAGGCTGGACATTAGGAAAAAAATCTTCATAGAAAGGGTCACTGGGCAGTGTCAGAGGCTGCCCAGGGAGGGGGTTGATTCCCCTTCCCTGGAGGGGTTTAAGGGCCGGGTGGACGAGGTGCTGAGGGACATGGGTTAGTGGTAGATAGGAATGGTTGGAATTGGTGATCTAAGAGGTCTTTTCCAACCTGGTGATTTTATGATTCTATGGTTTTATGCACCATGGAACAAGTGTCCATGCCTGTGGTGTGTACAGCTCCTGTGCTGGTGAACAGCAGCATTAGTTGTGAGTGCTTGGGGTCTCTGTAGCTTGATATGTTTCTTTAGCACAAAAGAAGGTTTGCTCAGCAAGGTTTGGGTTGAAACAGGTAGGTTTTGTTCCAATTGGCTATTTATTTTCACTCCATTCATTGTACGTGTGTGGTGGAGTGTTTTCCAAGCCGGGTCCCTGTGCTGTGGCTTTGCTTTGTCAGACCCTGCTGGCACATTGGAAATGTAACTCTTAATTCTCGTGTCTCTTTAGAAGGAATTCCTCCTGTTGTTCAAGAATGGTGTCCTGAAGCTTGCGGGTGAAAAAGAGCCCTTACCCCGGCCCAAAAAATGGCCCCTTGCTGACGTCTTGTCTCCTGGTGCTTTGTGCATCCCCAGCGCCTTCATCGTTGGTGGCCCCTATGAGGATGAGGATGGAGAGCTCAACAAAAGAGAGGTGAGGAAGGACTGGCAGTCACGGCTGGAGAAGAACCAGCAGGTCTCACTGAAGGGACTGAGAAAGGCTTGAAGAGGCTTAGAATGATAGAATGTCCTGATTCGGAAGGGGCTCACAAGGATCATTGAGTCACAACTTGTTCTAGGAGGAGGGGAGGAAGGCGGGTGGTTGGTTTTCCGCACAGTGTCCAGACGCGGAGGTGGTTCCTCTTGGACAGTTGGCGTAATAACTCACCACAGGAGAGTCCCTCAGGCAGAGAACAATTCCCACGTAGCACGTCTGGTCTCCAGTCAGCTGCAGGGCTGGGAGTTGTGTTATCTTCTTCTGAGCCAGGTTCCTATCACTAATGGGCTCCGGTGCCTGCAGGGAGTGCTGCTCGCTTACTCTGCTGGGGTGCTCTGGGCATGGTGAGCTGGACACCTCTGTCTCACCCACGTTCTCTCCCAGGGAATGATGCAGCTGTAGAAGTTGCTGTCCTGCCTCTGACTGTTTACTGTTTCTCACAGGACAGGGAATTCAGGATCCAAGCAGAGAGCATGAAGAGAATCGTATGGGACATGGAGAGGCGCTGTTACCTGGATGCCACTGCAGTGACCTTGTAAGGGACCTTGAGAACCTCCCATTTCTCTTTCAATCCTGTTGTCTCCGTGCTCTCAGCTGCATCATAGCTGTGAGTTTCACAGCCAAATCACTCCTTGTGTGTGCAGATACTCCCTTCTATCTGGTTTGGGTTTTGCATGTGGTTTTCCTCTACACTTTCCTCAGCCTGCCTGCTGGTTTCAGAGTTACCAGGCATGTTGAATGTGGTCTCAGGGTCCACTTTTCTGTGCAGTTCAGGTTTCATACCGAAGTTAATCATGTTCTTTCTTATTTGTTTCATATCTGAAGTAGCCAGAGGAGAGAGAAAACCTAGTGTCTCACTCTCACAAATGCTTTTGTAGCTGATCGTGCCGTAAATGCCCACAGCAGTGGATGGAGAAGAAAATGTACCAAGACGTGTTCCAGTGGCCGGAGGGTGCTTGCTGTGGGAAGCAAACCCAAGGGGGGATGCTCTGGGGCTGCTGGGGGGTGTTGTGGCTCTCCAGTTTGGTTTCTGCACCTTCTCAGTGCCCGCCTTTGTGTTCAGGCTGCAGCAGCGCATCACCGAGTGCCGGTACTGGCCCGTGGAGATCTGCAGGATGCCTGCGGCCTCACCCAGCAAAGGGAAAACTGGCAGAGCTGACACGGTAAAAGAGGGGAGGGATAGGTTGTTCTGGCTTGTGGAGCAGCAATCCATCACCGAGCACTTTCCTTTCAATGCTTTTGTGATACCAAACCCAGCCTTGAACCAGCCAAAGCGAGTCAGAGAGCCTAGTGGCTTTGTGAAGGAATTAACCGGCCTTATAGAGCTGTTAGACAAAGGATATTTTTTCCTTATAGCATCCAGAGCTCTCGCTGACGGCGTGTGGTAGCTTGCTGGAAAGGGCTCAGGGAGAGGATGCCTGTGAGAACTGAGGTGATTCACTGAGCCTGCCTTTGGCTGTGGGTCTCTGGAGCGTCTTGAGGAAATTCTTCTTTCTCAGGGTGGAAATAAGTTATTCCTTTGCACATAACTGGGGTTGTTTAACAAGCAGCCCTTTAGCTAATTGTTTGGATCCTGGCAGCTGATTGTGTGAAAGCTCCTGATCTGCTCCAGGGCAGTCATATAAGTTGGTATAAATGTCTTTCCACATCCTTTGGTGCCAAGATTTTCAGCTCGGACAAAAATCCTTGTCCCTTCCCCTCTCCAGCGAGCTGCTAGCCCAGGCTCTCCGGCCTCCTCAGCTCCCTGCTTTCTCTCAAACCCGAGATGTGCAGCTCTGGTTAGGCTGCTTGGATTTTTAACCCCACGGCTGGTAGTTTTGCAGCTGTATCTCAAAAAGACCATCCTGAGGCGTCCTGCACAGTGTGGGCATTGAAGAGAAAAGCCACCCTGTGGGTCTGAAACACAATTGATATTCTACATATCAAATGACTCCAGTGCTTCGGTCGAGGGCGTCTCGGCTCTGTGCCAGTGACAGAGCCGCTGGCTCGTCGGGTGCATCACTTGGCTGTGTGACCCCTTCTTAATGGGCTCGGCGACCTTGTCTGTGAAGAGAATAACAGCCTGTTCAGTGTCTCAGCCCCTTGCTCTGTGTTTCCAGGGAGATGAGGACAAGCAGATTTCCTTCCATGGCGTGGCGTATGTCGACGTGTTGCCTTTGCTGTGCCCTGGCGTGAAGCAGATCCGAGGCGCCTTTCGTGTCTTTCCCTACCAGCGCAGTGAGGTGTTTGAGAAGGTGAGAGCAGCCCAGCCTGTCAGGTTCTGCTCCAGCCCTGCGGCTGCTTGCGCAGAGCAGCCTCGAGAGCGGCAGCATGGGCAGAGTGGGTTTGGGAGCAGCAGAGTGGGATGTGTGGGGTTTGGGGGCAGCAGAGTGAGCAGAGAGGGGTTTGGGAGCAGCAGAGTGAGCAGCGTGGGGTTTGGGGGCAGCAGAGTGGGCAGTGTGGGGCTTGGGGGCAGCAGAGTTGGGTTTGGGAGCAGGCAGTGTGGACAGCTTGGGACTCAGAGCCTTGCTCTGAAACCTTACTGCCCCTCTGGTGATGGAGAAAAACAATGAGACGAGCTTTTAGGTGCAGACTCCTCAAAGGCAGGGGATTTCTGGGTGGATATGAGCAAATTTAGGGGCTGAAAGAAGCTCTGAATCTCACTCCGCTCCCTTCTCTGCCAGCACGCTCGTCTCTCCCCAATCTGGAACGTGAACTGCATTGCTGGGAAGAGCTAACAGTGACTCTAAGAGGATAGCGTTTCCCCAGGCAACGACTAAAAAAAGCTCTTTCAGCTGTAGCTCACGGAGGTTTATTTGTCTTTGCCTTTCTCCCCTCTCTCTTACTAAGGGTGACAGTTACATCTCCATTTTCCCACAGCCAACCCAGAACAGACCTGAGCTTGTTTCAGGAGGGCAGATGCCTGGCCTGGTTCTTCTGCCTGTGGCCCTGTGGTGCCCCCGCACAGGAGCTGGGAGAATTCCAGCCCTTCTCTAGCCCCTGCTACGGCTGCCAAGCAGCTGAGGCACACAGACGTTTGCTCACCTTTGCTTTGCTGCTGTGACCCTCGTGGCTGCACGGGACTGCTTGTCCCATCACGTTCATCTGTCATGAGCAATGTGTGCTCCTCCTGTTCTTATTTTTGGGGTTTGTGGATGCTGTGGGCTGCATCTTGATCTAGACGGTGTCAGTGCAGCTGCTTCAGCTTCTCCCAAGCATCCCCAGTTCTTCCTACCCCATATAACAGTGACATATAGTAATGGGCAGGTATGGCTGGACTTGATGATCCCAAAGGTCTTTTCCAACCAAACAATTCTGTGATTCTGTGACTGCTGTGACTGTCCAAGTGGTCAAAGACACAATCTGAAAGAATTGTTTCTTGTGATTCACTGGTGTGTGGCAGGGAACCTGCTCCACAAGGTGAGCTGGGAGCCAAGAATCATCTCAGGGGCACCCAAAACCAATTACAGAGCAGAGCTGCTGAGGGTAGCCAGGTTGATCTAACAGCCCCCATCACCAGGCAGGTCCAGAGCTGCGAGGTAGGTCCTGGATCAACCCAGGAATTCAGGCCAGTGGGTCAGGATCAGGGCAGTGTGAAGCTGGGTTCCAGCAAATCTTCCACGTAGCTCAGGCAAGAGTTAAGGGCCAGCAACACAGGGAAAATACAGCTCCTGAGAGAAGACCAGGACACTCTACTGAGGCTTTCTTGGGCAGCTTGTATCAAAGTCTATATTGAGGCTTCACAGCTGGCCCTGAGCACCAGCAGCTGAACTCCTCAGAGGAGACGATGAAATTGCGCATTCTTAATGCATTTAAGACCCTGGCAATGTGTTTTGCAAGGTGAGAGGTTGAGGCAAAGGAGCGAGGAAGCCTTATTTGTCCCTCTATTCCCTCTATTCCCTCTTTTTTTCAGACCAAAAGCCAGCGCAGTGTTTTCCAGGACCTCAGGATGCAGCTTGGTCTGACTAAGAAAGGGCCGAGGACCCCAGACACCAGTACTCCCCTTTCCAGAGCTGTTTCCAGCAGGACTCGGAAGGAAGAGAAAGTCACCAAAGACAAGGATTCCAACAGAACGGTGAGATCCAGCCTGACCCTCCCCTGGCAGAGCTTGAGGCCATTCCCTCTCGTCCTGTCCCCTGTCCCTTGGCAGAGGAGCCCAGCTCCCTCNGTCTGATCCAAGCCAAGATGCCATTGGCCTTTAATGAAACACGCTGTGTCTCTGCAGTTTGACAAGGACCTGTAGCTCTATGCTCAGTCTTTTCTCATGCCAGTAATGGCTCTAGAAAGCACAACATCGAGAGAGCAATGTTTGTCTTCACAGCAATACATTGAAGCAGGAACGTTCCTGGTGATGGAGATAAAGCTGGACAAGCCCTTGGTACCAAAGCGATCGCAAGAGGAGCTCACCAGACGGTGCGTAAAGATGTGCCCTAACTCTGAGGCTGACTGCTCATTCCTGCAGGACAAACAGAGCTGTACAGTGAGCCACCCCTTTGAGGGGCTCCGCAAGAACCATCTGAGGTCCTGAGCCAAATCCCTCTTGAGCAAGGGAGAGGATTTGCCCAGAACGCTTATGAGTTGGGATCTGGTGTTTTGGGAAAACACTCACCTTCATCTGAGCTGGCACCTTCCTGTCAGTCCTGCCCTCAGGTTGGTTCTGGCAGACCCCGGCGGCTGTGAATTGAGGGAAGAGCAGCTTGATAAGAAGTTCAGCTTCGGTAGGAGGGTGGTTTTGACTGCTAGCAACAACCAATGTTAACCCTACCTGCTGGGCCGAGCTCCGGTGATAGTTTTAGTGTGATGGGTCAGTCAAACCCAGTGAAAATAACAGCTCAATAAATCTTATCTAATCCCCGTGGTCTATAATCATCAGCAGGGAGCAAGGCAGCAGCTCATTTTCTTAAGACATTATGATGAGCTAAAAACATTGAATGTAGGTGCTTGGTCTTTACAGTTCATTCTTGGTCTAAGACTTAATTTTCCCTCCCCACGTGGGTCCCTGTGAGGTGTCTCAGGGCTATGATGACAGGCTGGAGCCCTCACTCTACAGCCTGTCCACGCCCCAGACAAGCCAACGTTGCTGACAGCATGTCTGGATCACCTCTTCTATCCTCTTGTTGACAGCGTTAAGGAGATGATTCCTCCTCGCCCTCGACTGCCTCGCCGGACCACAGGAGCCAAGCAGGTAAGTGCAAGATGTGGCCTCACTACTGCTCTGCCACCTCATCCTGCCCTCATCCCTCTCAGGCAGAAGGATCTTCATGCTCAGTCTGAGCCCCACGACAACGTGGAGGTGAGGGTTGAATAGCAAATACCCAGAAACACAAACTTCTGGGTGTGTTCTCTTCGCAGTAGGATGTCCTGGGAAGATGTTCCTGGGCTGCATCACTCAAAATCACAGAATCATAGAATAGTTTGGGTTCGAAGGGACCTTAAAGATCATCCAACCCCTCTGCCATGGGCAGAGACACCTCCCACTGGATCAGGCTGCCCAAGGCCCCATCCAACCTGGCCTTGAACATCTCCAGGGATGGGGCAGCCACCCCTGCTCTGGTCAACCTGGGCCAGAGCCTCATCTTGAAGTGCCTCATGTCTATTCTAAATCTGTCCCCTTTCAGTTTATAGCCATTTTTTTTTTTGCAGCTCATATGAAGGAGCGAGATGTAGGGTGGGCAGCAGTGGAGGAGTGTTTGAAAGGAAAGGGGATGCTGGGGAAAGAGGCTACCAGAACCTTGTGTCACAGTTCCACAACTCAGAGTAGCCCATGTTCTTCGTGAGACTCAGACAAACGTGAATCAGTCCTGATTGCTCTCAGATCACCTGGAAATGTTAAGCACTTTTGTGTTGGTAACACCCTCATAAATCAGTCTGAGAGCTCTGTCTTCTGTGGGTACAGAGCAGCCATCGAAGGAGAATGTCCTCAGATGGCTCCTGGCTGATGGTGAATCCAAAGCATCCATGGGGGAAGGAGCAGCGCTCCAATAACTTAACCCAGCACTGCTGCAGAATTGATTTATGCTGGGCTCTCTGGAGCGCACAGAGTGATAAATCTTGACTATTACGGCACGTGGAAGCTTCTGCCAACAAGATTATGGAGGTTACAGGCTCTGCTGACCCATCAGTTTAAAAGGCTCACAGCAAATGAAATATATTTTACTTACAGCCAATTTCACTGCTGTAAAAGAGAAAACAATGACTGAAATACAGGATTCTGATTTTAAAAAACATAGCAGGAGCTCCTTTGTGTTTGGGTGTAGCTGTTTTTGCAGCCCTCAGGCATGGGCAAGAAAGGATGGTTGACAGACTAATTGGGACTTCATTGAGGTGGAGTTTACAGGGAGGTGTGGGCTCTGGCGAATAAGATAACTTCCAAGGCTGAAAGAGTTGAGAGCTGCCCTGTGGAGAAGGATCTGAGGTGCTGGTCGATGAGCAGCTCGACATGAGCCGGCAATGAGCACTCACAGCCCAGAAACCAACCGTGTCCTGGGCTGCATCCAGAGCAGCGCGGCCAGCAGGGAGGGAGGGGGTCCTGCCCCTTTGCTCCTTTCTTGTGGGACCTCACCTGGGGTATCGTGTCCAGTTCTGGATTCTTCAATGTAAGAAGGGGATGGAGCTGTTGGAATGGGTTCAGAGGAGGCTACAAGGATGATGCGAGGGCTGGAGCACCTTGTGTACAAGGATAGGCTGAGATCAGGGAGGGCAGGGATAGGACAATGGGGGCAGTTTTAAACTGCAGGAGGGGGAGATCAAGTTGAGATCTTAAGGAGAAATGTTTTGCTGTGAGGGTGGGGAGGCCCTGGCCCAGGTTGCCCAGAGCAGGGGTGGCTGCCCCATCCCTGGAGGGGTTCAAGGCCAGGTTGGATGGGGCTTGGAGCCCCTGATCCAGTGGGAGGTGTCCCTGCCCATGGCAGGGGTGGGACTGGATGGGCTTGGAGGTCCCTTCCAACCCAAACTGTTCTATGATTCTATGAAGTGATGTGTGAGGTTGATTATGTGTTTATTTCCTAGGCTGTGGAGGATTACCACAAGCACATCACAAGCATTGCCGCTGCCATCCTGAACGAGTACCACGAGCTATTTGGGAAACGCCTGCCTGGCCAGGGAGCGATCGACCACCGAACCCTGGAGGAACAGAAGCGACAGCTCAACTTCGAGCTCAATAGCTCTGGGAAATATTTTGCTTTTAAGGAAGAACTGAAGGTAAAAAGTCCATCTGTGCTTTTTCCTTCCCTGCTTGTTTTGTCCTGGCAGTTTCTTAGTGAGGAGCTGCTGCTCTGTGGTGGTAACTCAAGACGATGTGTTGTTCCAGAACTGCTCCCTGGCACCCGGGACTCTTGCAGTGAGCGTGGGAGGGGGACAGGTTTTCCCTCTAATGGTGCAGGCACCAAACTGCTTGAGTCACACACCAAGGGAACCATTTCTGTCAACTGGGGGAGACTCCAAATCTGGTGACGTCCTTCAGCACAGGAAGGGCACGGAGCTGTTGGAGGACACAGAGATGGTGCAAGAGCTGGAGCAGCTCCTGTATGAGGCCAGGTTGAGAGAGTTGGGGTTGTTCAGCCTGGAGAAGAGAAGGCTGTGGGGAGACCTTAGAGCAGCTTCCAGGGCTGAAAGGGGCTCCAGGAAAGCTGGGGAGGGGCTTTTGATCAGGGAAGGCTTTTGATATCCTTTTGATATCCTTTTGATATCCTTTTGATAGGATGAAGGGGAATGGTTTTCAGCTGGAAGAGAGATTGAGATGAGATCTTGGGGAGAAATGTTTTTCTGTGAGGGTGGGGAGGCCCTGACCCAGGTTTCCCAGAGCAGGGGTGGCTGCCCCATCCCTGGAGGGGTTCCAGGCCAGGTTGGATGGGGCTTGGAGCCCCTGATCCAGTGGGAGGTGTCCCTGCTCATGGCAGGGTTGGGACTGGATGGGCTTTGAGGTCCCTTCCAACCCAAACCCTTCTGTGATGTGCCCTGTGCTCGTGGCTGGAGGAAGGCAGAGCCGACAGCTCCCTGGCAGGAGGAGGGGGTTCTCCCCTCCCGGCTGGTTGACCCTGGCCATGCTCTGCCTGGACACTGCCTCTCTGTTCCGAGGAGACCAACCTTCCCGCACGCTGCCCCTCAAGGGGCTCTGGTGTGTCAGGCAGAGCCAGGGCTGAGAAGGAAGAAAGGAATTCAGCCCTGCTTGTTTTTTTCCCTTTGATAAGTGCTGGGCTGGATTTCTCACTCAGAACTAAGCGGGACCTTCAGACGTAATCAGTGTGTTTTGGTTCTGTGATTATGGGAGCTGACGGGGGGCACAAGGGGTCCTGCCTTGTCCAACAGCCACATGTCTCTCCAGTACGCTGTGGTGAAGATTGTGAGGGAGAAATACCTGAAAACCACAGCGTTTGAGTCCCAGGAGCACTTCCAGGCCTTTCTCAGTGAGCTCTACGTGTACCTCGTGGACCAGATGCATGTTGCCCTCAACCAGGTAAGGAGAAACCTGACTGACCTGGGATGTGGGACACTGTGGATCCCGGGCTTGACGCTGCGTCTGGTGACATGAGGGGGACTTTTGCCTTCAAGACAGAAGCAGGCTCATGCTTTCATGTGCTGCCACTGTCTCATGTGCCCCTTAGCTATGCTGGAAGGCAGGGTCTGAGGCACCTGTATCCCACGGCTTCATGCGCTTGGGACACAGCAACCCTGAGCAGCTCCAGGCTTGGGGAAGAGCGGCTGGAAAGCTGCCTGGTGGAGAAAGACCTGGGGGTGCTGAGTGGCAGCGGCTGAACATGATCCAGCAGTGGCCCAGGGGGGTGAGAGACCACCAGCATCCTGGCTCGGATCAGCCCTGGGGTGGCCAGCAGAGCAGGGCAGGGATCATCCCCTGCACTCAGCGCTGGGGAGGCCAAACCTCCAATCCTGGATCAGGTTTGGACCCCTCACTCCAAGAAAGACCTTGAGGGGCTGGAGCGCGTCTGAAGAAGGGAACAGAGCTGGGGAAGGTTCTGGAGAACAGGGGTTGTTGGAGCGGCTGAGGGACCTGGGGCTGTTTAGGCTGGAGAAGAGGAGGCTGAGGGGAGACCTCATCGCTCTGTGCAGCTCCTGGAGAGGAGATATGCCAGAAGTAACAGGTACCTGGGAATGACAGAAATGTCTCCCGCCACAAAGAGGAGCCAGGACGCCTGGACACGCCGGCTGCAGTTAGCGCAGTGCTGGACCGGGCACTGCTGCTCCTCTGGGATCACATGAACCATTCATACTCTCCCAGGACTAACACTCTGTCTCTCTCCCCACCAGATACTCTCTGAGGAAGCTGCTGCTCCTCCTGCTCCTCTGGCCTTTACAGCCAAGGAGCAGCTCTTCCTCTTTGCTCGCGAAGCTGAAGCCGATAAGAACTACAAGCTGGCATCTCTCTACCACCAGCAGGTACAGCAGCCCCTGTTCTTCATCCCCCTAGGCTCTGGGCTGCTGGCCAGAACACCATCGCGGTGACGTGGGGGCTGTGTCGCTGACAGCTCAGCCGTCCCTGTCTGTTGGGTATGAAGGAAGGAGGTGAACGTGATCAAATATACTCAGGCAGAATGTGTGAGGGATTTTCTAGGGAGATGCTGCTCTCTGGAGGATGTGAGATAGAGTCTGGCCAGGTCACTGAGGGCTTCAGCCTCCGGGGAAATGGGATGAGCTCATCCAAAAGTATGCAGGGTCAGCACTGAGGACACTGACCCCTCTAACAGNGTGTTTAAGTTACGGGTGGACGAGGTCCTGAGGGACATGGGTTAGTGTTTTGTGGGAATGGTTGGACTCGATGATCCAGTGGGTCTCTTCCAACCCGGTGATTCTGTGATTCTGTGATTCTGTGTGAAGGAGGTTCAGAGGAAGCATGATCACAGTTAAGGGAAACCCTAGCACATGATAGACAAGGGCTTGATCAAGGTCCAGATTGGATGTTAGGAAAAATCTCTTCACCGAAAGGGTCCTCAAGCCCTGGCAGAGGCTACCCAGGGAGGTGGTGGCATCCCCGTCCTTGAAGGGATTTAAAAGACAGGCAGATGAAGAGCTTAGGGACATGATTTAGTAGTGAAGGGTTATGGTTGGGCTTGGTGATCTCAAAGGTCTTTTCTGACCCAGTGGTTCAATGATTGTTGCTAAACTGGGCTGGAGTGGCCCGAGAAAAGCCGTGGTCATCCCAGCGTTGTCTCCCCAGTCGGCTGTGTGTGCTGAGCATGACCGCAGCAGCCCTCACCCCAGCGATGATCTCTCTTGTCTAGAGGGTAGCTCAGGACCAGCACAACATCCAGAGCTGGCTGGACTATGGGGCGTTCTGCCTCCTGCTCGAAGAAACAACCAAAGCCCAGGAGTGCTTCCAGCAGGCCCTTTCCCTGGATCCCCATCACGTCCAAAGGTGCCGTACAGTCCTGCTGGGAGGGTGCAGGGTGTCCGGCAAGGCTGTAACCGCTCTGCCCCGTCCCCAGCCTGCTGCTCTGCGGGATCGGGGCGGCCATGCTGCAGCGCTATCAAGAGGCAGAGATTTTCTTGGAGGATGCCTGCTGCTTGGAGCCGTTCAACGTTGTAGCCTGGACAATTATAGGTACAAAGACAAACCAGCCGCTGCGCTCAAGGTGTTCCTGTAGAGCTGAGCGGTGCTTCTGCCCCTGCTCCTCTTCCTCCTGCTCCAGTCTGAGGGCTATGGGAAGGGTCTTGCTAAGGGTCTCGTGTCCGCTCATGCCGCTGTTTCTGACTCCCATAGGTTTGTTCTATGAGCTACAGGATAATAACATCCAGGCTGGGACGGCCTTCCGGGAGGCTAAGAAGCTGCTGCAGGCACAGCTCACTGAGGAGAGGAGCATCCCTGAGGCTGCACAGGCAGAAAGAAAGGGAAAGCTCCTTTCTGCTGCACGTGTGAGGTCCTCCAGCCCAGGACCAGGAAACCACTTGCCAGGTAACCCCTAACAAACCCAGGAGGTGCCCTGGCATCAGCACAGAGGGGACTCAGAGCAGCATGGGCAGGGACACCTCCTGCTGGATCAGGGGCTCCCAACCCCATCAACCTGGCCTTGAACCCCTCCAGGGATGGAGCAGCCACCCCTGCTCTGGGAAACCTGGGCCAGGGCCTCCCCACCCTCACAGCAAAACATTTCTCCTTAAGATCTCATCTCAATCTCCCCTCTTTCAGCTGAAAACCATCTCCCCTCATCCTACCACTGCCCTCCCTGATCCAGAGCCCCTCCCCAGCTTTCCTGGAGACCCTTTTAGTACTGGGACTTTCTGCCCCAAATCTTGGGCCAGGCTGCAGAAGAAGCATCATTCCCACTCCATGAAAAGTGCTTGAGGTGCACAGGCCTTTCTCTGCCTCTTCTGATTATGTGAGAAAGGATATTGCCTCATTTATACCCGTTTCTCTCTTCACGTGGTGATCTTGGACTCCAAACCCCAAGCCCAGTTATTGCTTCCTGCAAAGAAATTTCTTCCCAGTTGTGAAGTTCTGCCTCATCTTTTATACCTTCACTCTCTTTCCCGTTTCTATAGAATTGTGCCCCAAACTAGACAGTTCATGGTGAACTCTCTGCACTTAATGATGTTGGGGGTTTCATTCCAGAGACAGTTCCAGGTGGCCCTGCTGACAAGGTGCCAGAGGCAGTGAAGCCTTCCCGAGTCTCCATGGTGCCCCAGGAAGAGGCTCCTGCACCCGAGGCAGCCCCAAAAGGTGAGCAGATAAGGACTTGGCGTAAGGGAGAGCCCAGTGCTGAGAGATGCCCTCAGGTGTCCCGTGGGGAGGGGAGTCACTGAGACCACTGAGTTGTGGCCATCCTGATGCCAAGGCAAGACACAAATGTCCCAGCAAAGCCGATCCATCCCAATTTTCAGATCAGCACATCTCAGGATGGCACCTCTCTCCCTCCTTGTCACTGCACCCAGCAGCCTTCATTCGCTGCTCAGGTGTCTCCCTCATGAGGTGCCAGCGCTTAAACTGTCCCTGCTGATCTCCTCTGGTCGGGTGTTGTGTCACCTGCCTTCTCTGCAGCTCCGCTCCACAAAGCAACGGCAGCGCTGGGGGCTTCAGGCCCTGATGGGTTTGGGTTGAGGCAGCAGAGGCCCCACTGAGGTTAACTCTGATAAGCTATAACCATAAAATCCTACATTTTCTCCCTCTGAGGAGAATTAGAAAAGGGAAATTAGTGGGTCAAGAGCATTATTCTTTTTCCCACCCCTCGCATGACTGAAGGCTTTCAATAGAATCGTTTGGGTTGGAAGGGACCTTAAAGATCACCCAGTTCCAACCCCCTGTGATGGGCAGGGACACCTCCTGAGCTAATTTCTGCTTCAGCCTCCCCTGCCACCTCCTGGGTTTCCCACCATGTTGCTGGGGTTCCTCTGTAACACCAGGAGCTCAGCTCCTGCTTCTTGCTTCAGAAATAAAAAACCGACTTCGGGACTGATGGAGACACGTTTTCTTGCAGCACCATCCCCTGGTTCTGGGCTCACCCAGCCGACCTGCACAATCTTCATGAAGGCAGTGGAATTCCTGATGAAATTCAATGCCATCCAGGTCAGCTAAACATGGAATGGAGGAGCGGGAAGGGAGGTTTGGCCTCCTCCACTGGGTTATGACCAAAGAGCTGGTGGCAAGCTCCAGCAAGCTTTATTCTTGGGCTCAGAAAACAAGCTGTGGCTACTCCAGAAGGGAGCAAAACCACCGCTGCCCAGAAACACAGAAGGAAGAGTGTTGGGACTGGAATGTTGGTTGGGGACACAGTCATCTGGGGTAGATGTGGTTCTTGGGGTGCCTCAGGTCAGTCCTGCTGTAAAGGCAACAGCCAAGTCAGAGATGGTGCAGGTGAGCTCCTCTCTGTGTGTTCAGAGATGTTTGGCCGCCTTCTGTTCAGTGTCTTAATGATCTGGATGAAGGGATTGAGTAAGTCTGTGGATGATACTAAGCTGGGAGGAGCTTGAGGGCAGGAAGGGTCCATAGAGAGACCTGGACAGGCTGGATCCATGTGCTGAGGCCAACAGGAGGAGGTTCAGCAAGGCCAAGCGCCGGGTCCCGTCCTTGGGTCACAACAACCCCCTGCAGCTCCAGGATTGGGGAAGAGCATCTGGAAAGCTGCCTGGTGGAAAAGGCTCTGGGGTGCTGGGTGGCAGCAGCTGAACTCGATCCAGCAGTGGCCCAGGGGGGTGAGAGGCCACCAGCATCCTGGCTCGGATCAGCCCTGGGGTGGCCAGCAGAGCAGGGCAGGGATCGTCCCCTGCACTCGGCGCTGGGGAGGCCAAACCTCCAATCCTGGATCAGGTTTGGGCCCCTCACTCCAAGAAAGACCTTGAGGGGCTGGAGCGTGTCCGGATAAGGGAACGGAGCTGGGGAAGGGTCTGGAGAACAGGGGTTGTTGGAGCAGCTGAGGGACCTGGGGCTGTTTAGGCTGGAGAAGAGGAGGCTGAGGGGAGACCTCATTGCTCTCTGCAGCTCCTGGAAAGGAGGTTGGAGTGAGGTGGGTGCTCAGGCCCTGGCAGAGGCTGCCCAGGGAGGTGGTGGAGTCCCCATCCCTGGAGGGGTGTAAGAGACGGGCAGATGAGGTGCTGAGGGACGTGGTTCAGTGGTGGACAGGGACAATTGGACTTGATGATTTCAAAGGTCTTTTCCAATCAAATGATTCTATGATTCCAAGATGCATTACTGTGATGCTTCCAAGGTGCCAGTGCTCCCTTCTTGTTTCAGACGCTTGTGTATGTCAGAGTAAATTTTGTGTCACCTCTGGAATGTCCCTGTCCCATACAGTTGTCTCTGTGGGATCTCTGACTGCCACATTATGCCACCTGCCTTAATTTTATGTGGCAGAAAGAGCTGCTTAGAACACAAGAGAACTGAAAGGAAGGGAGGTAAATATTCAAAGGAGCAGGGGAAAAAAATATCTGCTGTGGGTTTTCTGTTCATGGAAGTCAAGTAGGCACGAGTCACTCCTCCTGTTGTGTCCTTCTGGAGGTGCCTGTGGCTTTCTGGCTCTCCCAGCCGTGTCAGCGTTCTCTTGCTCCACAGTTTGTTCGCGTGGCCCTCGCCCACGAGCTGTTGAGTCTTCAGGGACGTCCCTCCTGCGCATACTACCTGGTGCTGGCCCGGACCCACTTGCTGAAGGAAGATCTCTCCAAATGTGACAAGTGTCTCTGCGAGGCCATGAAGATTGACTACATGGTAATTCCGTGAGCGTTCTCGGGGTGCAGAGCCTGAAACCAAACACCCCAACAGCCCCCACCTGTGAGCCTGCAGCCCGGGCCCCATTTCCACTTGAGCAATGTTAGTCTGGAGTAATTTCTGCAGGGGAGGACAATCATGGGTGCTGATCCCCATCAGGCTGTGGCTCATCAGGCCCTCCTCATTACCCCGCTCATTACTTCCCTCCTGTCATCTCCTGCGCAGACAGGCGGCATTTCTGAGCACAGGCTCCTCCGTCTCTGCAGCGTCTGCCTTTCTTTTCCCTTTGAACGTGTATATCCTGATCCTCTTTCCCTCTGCGGGTGACTCAGGCTCTATTTCATGAGAAACAAGGCTGCTGTTCAGCAGAGAAGGAGGGTGGCTTTGGGGAGCCAGGTTGAGTGGAAGGTGGAGAGGGCAGTGAAGCTGCCAGCTCCAAGTGCTCATGATACTGGACCAGGACACTGCAGGGAAGAGCTGGAGGGGGCTGGTGCTCTGCAGGCAGCTCACTGGCTCAATTCGTACTCCGTGCATAAAATCTGCCCTGCTGTGCCCAAACCGTAGCCAGCTCTTCCCTCCTGCCGATGACAGGGGTCCCTCTCCCAGGTCTCCTGTCCCCCAGCCCCCCGTTCACTCCTGGGTTTGTGTGCACAGAATCCCAATGTGTGGGCGCAGAAAGGGCACCTGTGCTACCTGCAGAAGGACTTTGGCAAGGCAAGAGAGTGCTACGAGCGAACCATCAGCTTTGTGGAGGATGCTGCAGACATTCACTTGGTCTGCCTGCGCCTGGGCTCCATCTACCTGGAAGAGAAAGAGGTGAGGAGCCAGTGGAAGAGGAAAATTTTACACAAAGTAGTAGATTCCAGGCCCTAGGTACCACTGTTTGTAGCTATAGCCAAGCGCTCACAACACAGCAAAACCTTGAGAGCATTCAGCTCCTTGGAGCATAGACCTACTGTTCCTTTGCACCAGGCTCTGCTGCAATATCTTGGGGTGCTGCTGAGCTGTCCCCATCATCCTAGCAATGAGGGTGACTTTTTTAGGTGGTGACACTCACCTGCCAGCATATAGCCACCGCGCTGGGGACAGAGGGGCAGACGTGCATCCCCTCTGGCAGCGGTGGGGACGGTGGGTGTCTGAGCCCCCCCAGAGATGGGATGGTTCTTCACAATATTGCCCAGGGAAGCTGTGGCTGCCCCATCCCTGGAGGGGTTCAAGGCCAGGCTGGATGGGGCTTGGAGCCCCTGATCCAGTGGGAGGTGTCCCTGCCTGTGGCACGAGGGGTGGAACTGGATGAGATTTAAGGTCCCTTCCAACCCAAACTATTCTGTTTCTGTTTGGTAAAGAGCTGAGGGTGGGGGGGCTCTCCGTGGAGTGATGTGTTTGATGCAGAATGAAACACAATCCTCTCTCTCCTGGCAGTACGGCCGGGCAAAGCAGACCTACCTGCTCGCCTGCAGGAACTCTGCGTCCTGTCTCACCTGGCTGGGGGTGGGAATCGCCTGCTACAGGGTAAGTGCAATTTCCTTCAAGACATCTGCACTTTAATTGTCTCTGTGTCGTGGGATGCAGGGCTTGCCTTTGCGTGATCCCTTTTAATAAAGTTAAGTTAGCTGCCGGTGAAACCAACGCTCCTCAAGGCCATCGTGTGCTGGGTGCTGTCACTGTCCTGGCGTGGCACCACAGGCGGCTCGTACAGGGGACGGCAGGAGACTGTCACCCCCCTCAGCCACTCGGGGAGCAGCTTCCCCAAGGCCCCTGGGCTTTGCTTGGAGGAACCGAGCAGAATGTCGTCCCTTAGGAATCTGGGTCCCCAAGAGAATCCGGCACCTCTCAAGGACTGATAAAGTCACCCAGCCACCGGCAGCACGGTGTCTCCCAGGAGAACACCCTGCGAGGTTCTCCCAGCGGGTTTGGCTGAGGAATACGAACTTGAAATATCTTTGTTTCCCCCTTGGCCAAACATGAGAGTCAGGGGAGGCTGCGGCCTCAAGCTGGATGCAGCCCGCTGGGAGCCACCACACAGTGGGAATAGGGATCAGGACCCGAGTTCTGTGTCCTTGGTCTCCAAAGGTGTTTGAGCTGCTTTCCTTACAGCTCGGGGCTGGGTGTTGGGAGTCAGCGGCAAGAGGCTCATCGTCCAGACTGCCCACTGAGCACAACTGCTTGTCTCTGCCCTCAGTCCCTTCCCTGCATGCCTGACAGGGAAATCCAGCTGGATGTCTTCTTGCACCCATTCCTTTGGCTGTCAGAGCAGGTGCCCCTTGGACCCTGAAGCCCTTTCTACCTGCTCTTTGCCTTTGTTCACCTCTTTCCTTTTTTTTCTCTCAAGCTGGAAGAGATGGTGGAAGCAGAGGATGCTTTATCTGAAGCCAACGCCCTCAATAACACCAACGCTGAAGTGTGGGGATACCTGGCTCTCGTCTGCTTGCACGTGAGCACAGCCGGATCCAAGAGCACCTTGTAGATCTTGGTGGCAAAAATGGTTTGGGGACTGTGCTTGGGTGGCTGCCTGTGGTCACCCAGGGCACATCCTTTGTGCTGAGCTCCCAGTGTGTGATTCCACCCAGAGCCTGGGCCTTTCTCACAGGATTTGAACAGGTTGCCCAGAGCAGGGGTGGCTGCCCCATCCCTGGAGGGGTTCAAGGCCAGGTTGGATGGGGCTTGGAGCCCCTGATCCAGTGGGAGGTGTCCCTGCCCATGGCAGGGGTGGAGCTGGATGGGCTTTGAGGTCCCTTCACACCCAAACCTTTCTGATTTTCTCACTGGCTTCTCCGCTGTGGTTTCTGCAGGGTGGACGGGAGCTGGAGGCAGAGCAGTGCTACAAATTCGCTCTCAAGGTGCATGTCCCCGTGGGGCTGTCTGGGATGCGTGTGGGCTGGGAGCCTGAGTGGGAAGAAAACTATCCCCGAGTGCTCCCACAGCACAGAGCACTCGCCCTCTAACCTCCAAGTTTAAGGGTGTTGAGGCTGTGGAGCGAGTGCAGAGAAGAGCAGGGAAGCTGGGGAAGGGGCTGGAGAACAGGCCTGATGAGGAACGGCTGAGAGAGCTGGGGGTGTTTATGGTGGAGAAGAGGAGGCTGAGGGGAGACCTCATTGCTCTCTGCAACTGCCTGAGAGGAGGTTGTGGAGAGGAGGGAGCTGGGCTCTTCTGCCAAGGGCC
>WAAB01025875.1:0-14293 GCA_013389865.1 Piaya cayana | reverse complement strand
TTGTGGAGGGGGAGTCACTGAATCGCCCACTCTTTCCTTTCCCACAGTCCAAGAACAAATATACCCGAAAAATCTATGTGTATGAAAGATGAAAAAGAACAGACACATGTCAAAAAAAAAAAAAAAAGTCATGGCTGTCCCATCCCTGGAGGGGTTCAAGGCCAGGTTGGATGGGGTTGGAGCCCCTGATCCAGTGGGAGGTGCCCCTGCCCATGGTAGGAGTGGGACTGGATGGGCTTTGAGATCCTTTCCAACCCAAATCATTCCATGATTCTATGAATCAGAGAGCAAGATCAGTATCCATCATGGATTTTAAATACGGGGGGACAGAGGTACATTGATTAGGATACAATAGGTTATTCATTATGGATTTTTTTGGTTTACCCTATGAAAAGGGGTATTTGTCATACAGAAATTGTGTAGGTATTATCTTCATTTTAAGAGCGCAGGGCAAAACCATGTGGTTTTATATCCTGGCATCCAGGAATGAGTGAAATATTTTAATGTACTGGTCAGGTATTTGTGACTCGCGGTGCAACAGTGATATTTCCCCTTTGGGATTCAGTGCAGGAAACTAATATGGCTAATGAAGGACTTAGAGGGCTAATAAGCCCTAAATCAGGCTTCCCAGCCTTTTAATTATGCTGCCTAATTATTGGAGATTTGCCATCATCTTTTTAATCTGGTTGATTAATAGGTATCTTAGCCAATCTACACAGCAACCTATTTACACTTCACTGATGATTGACTACCAGCTGAAAAATTACAGAGGCATTAGCTAAGCAGAAAAAAAATATCAGTCGCTTATTCATACAAAGTACAGGGATCATGCGTGTCAAACCTCAGCAGAGATTAACTTGGATTTCTTGCTTTTAGGAGGCCAAGACGGGGTCAGTTTGTCAGTCCAGGCTCTTCAAAGAGCATTGAAGGCAACCTAAGTGCCTACAGAAGAAACAAGATGTATGTGGGACAGCTTTGAATAAGGCTCTGCGTAGCCTCATTTTATGATTCCGAGGTTGATTTTATGATTCCGAGGTGGACAAGGAGGAATGTTTTTGTTTTTATTCAAGAGTTCACACATGTTATAGGATGCGAAGCCCATTTAAAATCTGAATCTATCCAGCAGTAGAACTCACTGCTGCTTGTGCCTGATCTTTAGCTAACGAATACGTTGAGACTTCTGCTGAGCTCATTTGAGCGAGGCTGCTCTGCACAGATCTGATCCATCATTTTTTAGTGGTACCGCCTGATTTCTTGTTTGTGTATCTGTTGAATTGCACTTTGCAATCGCATGTACTTGAAATGGTTCCGTGCGCTCTTTAGGGATCACAAGAGACCAGCCAACTGTGATCAAAGAGATGAGGATTTTAATGCCTTCTCCACCTGTATCCCTCTTCGAACGAAGTGTGCCAAGGTAATTATGTCTTGGAAAATATTTTTTGTGCTGAATAATTCAGTTGAAGTGGAACATTTTCTCCGTGCAATTAGCTGAGCTCTCGGCATTGCTTGGACCTTGGTGGGGCTGGAGTAACCCTTTTGGCCTTGGGTTGGCCTCTGCATGGAAATGTAATTCAGCTTCATTAATGTTTGGAGCAGCTACATTTTATGACCACATTTCAGTTTTCTTTAGTGGAACCTTATCCTAGGATGCATCCAAAGAAATGGGACCGGGACAGAGAAGGAGGGGATTCTGCCTCACTATTCTGCTCTGGAGAGACCCCACCTGGAACCCTGGGTTCAATTCTGGAGTCCTCAGCACAGGGAGGACATGGAGCTGTTGGAGCGAGTCCAGAGGAGGCCACGGAGATGATCCAAGGGCTGGGGAACCTCCTGTATGAGGACAGGCTGAGAGAGTTGGGGTTGTTCAGCCTGGAGAAGAGAAGGCTGCAGGGAGACCTTAGAGCAGCTTCCAGAGCTGAAAGGGGCTCCAGGAAAGATGAGGAGGGGGCCTGGACCAGAGATGGCAGGGACAGCACAAGGGGAATGGTTTTAAGCTGAAAGAGGGGACTGAGATGAGATCTTGGGAAGAAGATTTTTTTTCTGTGAGGGTGGGGAGGCCCTGGAACAGGTTGCCCAGAGCAGGGGTGGCTGCCCCATCGCTGGAGGGGTTCAAGACCAGGTTGGATGGGGCTTGGAGCCCCTGATCCAGTGGGAGGTGGAACTGGATGGGCTTTGAGGCCCCTTCCAACCCAAACCCTTCTATGATCTGTTTGCTCACTCTAGGAGCTGGCAGCCTGTGCCACAAGCTCTGTCATTCATTCTGTGATCAGACTGGTAAACCACTCAGCATTATTTTTGACTGCTGATCATTCAAGCTGTTCTGGAGCAAAAACTTCTGTGCAGATATGTTTTAAAACATTGCTGCTATGCATATTCACATATGCCATTTCAAAAATCCCCTCCCTGAGACATTTTTGGCAGTGAAAAGCCAACCACCGAGATGTTTGCAGGAAGCAAAAGTAAGATGTGGGCACGCAGGCAGGACTGAAATGTTTCTAGTTAACTGTCACAATGAGAAAGTATGAAAAATTCTTTCTGTGTTTTCTCTTTAGATCTGGCCATCTCCAGGCTCTTCCACTTGCTTCTGACCTTTTATTTCATTCCTTCACCTATGACTGAACTTGGAAGTGTTCCCTGTCCCAGAGCAACGCTTAGGAGCTGGTAATTATTTGTAAAGCATCATGAATATGCGCATTTAAACAGCCCTTGATCTTTATCAGGTGGAAAAGCACTTGGGGCTGTTGGTCAGTAGTATCATAGAATCATAGAATCATAGAATCATAGAATCACCAGGTTGGAAGAGACCCACCAGATCATCGAGTCCAACCATTCCCATCAATCACTAACCCATGTCCCTCAGCACCTCGTCCACCCATCCCTTAAACCCTCAAATTGTGCCAGGGGAGGTTTAGATTGGATATCAGGGAAAAAAATCTTTACTGAAAGGGTTGTCAAACCTCTGCATGAGGCTACTCAGGGCAATGGTGGACTTCCCATCCCGGGAGGGGTTTAAGAGATGAGCAGAGGAGTTGCTCAGGGTTCTGGTTCAGTAGTGGACAGTTATGGTTGGACTGGACAATCTCAAAGGTCTTTTCCATCCAAACATTTCTCTGATTTACCAACAATGAGACTGAGGGCTCAATATAGAACATTTTAGCAACTTGTTTGGGATGTTTTCAGAGGGTGGGTGTTGTTTTCATCCCATCTTCTAATCCTCCAATACTGGTGTGTTTGTTTAATGTCAGGCAGTTCAGTGGTTTAGGTTTGTAGCCCTGGTTCCTGGCTCGATCCCGAGTTTTAACTGCTCTTTGTAGAGCAGGTGAGACTCGATACTCTATTCAAATGGTATCAAAATTCCAAATAAATATAATTGGCCTCCATAATGAAAATGCCTGTCAAGTGTCAGCCAGAAATGACTTTTTCTTTCAAATGTCTGCATTATGAACCGTGAAAATAAACGGTTGTAGCAGAACTGCTGACAGGCTCTTAGCTGTAGTGGCACTAGAACAACAGGATTATATAGCATGACACAGAGAGAGGTTTTTCTATGTGTGGGGGGGGTTGGTAGAATAGGTTGGACCAAAATTACCACACAAAATTGATTAGATCATCGTGTAATGAGAATCATAATTTTAGTGGTGGCTTTTTGACATGATCTTGACAACATAATTAACCTGCGATATGTTGAGGCAATGAAAATAGAAAAGAGGCCTATGTAATTATCGGTAATAAAATATAATAAATGGTGCAGAATAATAAAAATCTTCATCTTTTGCCTTCCTAGCGTATTACGATAATCGCACCTTTTAGCCCGTTGCCCCAAATCCCATCGCTGTCCTAAATTTGAAGCCTTTTTTTTGAAGAATCCTATTCCGCACAGCGCTTTGCATGTTCAGAATTGCAGGCAGGCTGACGAGTGGGGTTTCACCACGCCTAGTTAAATTACACAGCTGTTTGGAGGATTAAGTAATGTATATAAGTAAGGAAAAGGTGAAATTAGGCAAGCGACGCTCAGCTGAAAGGAAATTACATTACTCATAACTGATGGTCGTTGTGGAAATGTGTCCGTAAAATTGCGGCACGACTCGATTTACCACTTCTGGTAGCTGAAATATGTAGCTTTTAATTACCCTGATTTAAGTCAGATAATGGAGGCACACAGAGTATATTTTTATTATTGTTATTTATCTCTGCTCAACATTGTAATTTTATAGAGTGTCTTCATAAACCTGCCTTCTGGCTGAATAAATACCTATTAATGCTCTCTAAACACACTAACCACAGGGCATTTGTTGTGCAGAAAGTCGAGCAAATTACTATCCAGGATGTCTGGGTTTGCCTTCCTTCCCTCCCTGTGTGCGTTCTCTCCTCTGGGACAGCTTTTCATACCAAAGTGACCGCACAGGGAGGGACAGAGACTGCTCCCAGCTGTGTCAGCCCTGCAGTCTCATTAGTCTTCGACATCAATATGAGGAGAGGAATTTGCACAGCTCTGGGGAAGAGAATAGGAAAGCTACAGGTAGGTGGGACAGGATTGTTGTGTGGTCCATTCAGGCTCCTGGATATGAATCCAGGGAGATTGGGCTCAAGGTTTTTGAAGGTTTTCCCAAGGTACCGGACTCCTTCAGCTTTTTCAGCGATCAGATGTGGAGTAAACCTCTGCGAAAGGCAGCATCAGTAACTACCACAGTTACCCATGGATAAGCCCCATCTCTTTAGAAAGGATGAATTGAATTTGGATCCTACAGATCCCTCCCTTTGAGGGGACAGAGGGCATTGTGCTGTGCTGACTCATCCCTAAAACCGCAGCCTGTGAACTATTCAGGAACTGAACTGCGCTTCCCTGTGCCACCTCTGGAACAGGGACAATGGAAACTCCTCCTCAGCTTAGATGAAGAAGGCAAAGCCTTTACCAGCTGGGAGGAGCTTGAATGACTGAATCAGTAAGGAAGATTTGTGGTGGATCTACTTCTGATCAGTTCCCATATGGCACAGATTGAAAAGGGCCCTTCTCTTTCCTCTCCCACCCAACTACCTGGTGTTCTCCATTGCCTTTGGGGAAGGAGGGAGGAGAGTCAAATGCTGTTCTCTGTATGATTTGATAGAGAGGAGAACATTTCACCTCTAAGAACATCCAGCTGCCAGCAGACCTCGCTGTACATGGACTTGTAATGCAAACTTAATCAGCCTGAAAAGTGCTGCTAGCACAATATCTGCCACCTCTTCAGCCTATAAATAATTGTGAACGCCTCGGCTCTCTAGTTTTTAATCATGAGCACAGGGTGCAGTTAACCCCAGCATGATGGTGAACTGCAAAATACTGTTTGGTAGGTTGGGTTTGCTCTGCTCCTTTGCAGGTCAGGATGCTCTGATCACCCTTTTCACACCTCTCTCTGCCTTTTTTCTCTGGTCATCTCAAAGCACTCCAGGCAGGAATCAATTAAGTGTCAGAACATCCCCAGGAGATGGACAAGGGACCTGAATTCAGTTGCTGCTGAGTGGAAACACTGCAGGCAGCAGCGAGGAGGGATGCGAGCTGTGCAGGGACGCTGCCTCCAGAGTGGTTTTGCTACCAAACTACCCTGGGCGGTTGGTCTCGGCTGTGGCATCAGGTAGGAGGATGCAGGACGAGTGTGAAAGGACATGCGGGGCTGTGGATTTAGGTTATTGAATTTGTGGAGGTCACGAGGAGCACCTGGCTCCATCCCAGGGCAATGCCAGCCTGCCCAGTAGCACCACATGTAACATGCTTCAAGCTGAAAATAACTAAGTGGATGGGAAAACCAGTAATTAGTGTGAATGACTGACTAAAATAGTGCACATATCTATTTTATGTATTTTTTATTCATCTCTCTGCTCCCTACACTCCACTGCCTGCCACTGGCGGTTGTTTAGCTGGAGAACACTTGGCGGAAAGGGCTGTATAGCAGAGCTTTGTACAGCATCTCACACGAGAGGACCCAACTCCTCACTACCAGAGGGCTAAAAATCAGTGGGTGATGAGGCTTTGTGTGAGGCCATTAGCAGATGAGATGCTCTGTATATGAAAGATGGGGAATTGTTGGCTCGTAAAGAAATGAAATAGGGAAAAGAAAATGAAGCTATTGTGAAACGCGCTCCTCTACATCCTTCCATTCTCCCTCTTTTCTTCCAGTGCTCATTGTCTGAGTCCCGAAGGAAAAGCAAGTCCTTCCCTTTCAGTTTGAAGGAAAATGATGCCCCCTTGGTTCCATTTCATCTCTAGTCTCTTTCCAGCCCAGCGGGGGCTCGGTGGGGACAGAGGACAAGAGAAGCAATCCCACACCCTCACCAAAAGGATGGGATGAAGGATCCAATTACTCAGACTGTTCTCACAGTCCTGTGACTCTGGTCTCGCGTGCTGGGATCCAGCCTCTCTGCCTTTGACAGCAGCAGCAGGAGAGGGAGGCACCTGGGGAGCTGGAAATAGAGCTTAAAGCCGAGCTTTATACGTGTTAGCAGGAATGATAAGGTGAGGGGGTGGAAGAAAGACATCACAGAGCCTCTCATTATATATTGATGTGGTACCTGATCTTAGAATTAAAAATGTGGCTTGGGAGAGGAGGTTTGAATATAACTGTGTGAGATACATACTCATATCTGCATTTACATACGTGTAGGAACGCGTGCGTATCTTTCGGGTGGGTGAGCTGCATATGTTATTATTAGGGGGAGTGCTCTATAAATACATTTTTGCAGTCTATCTGCATCCGTTTCGCAATCCGTAAATCAGATCTGCAGCGATGTGAAATACAGCCGAATATTCAAGATAAATGTAACTTTCAAGGAATGATTTCTAAATCAAAACGAAGCATTTAAAATTCACCGGCAGCTTTTATAAATCAGTGACCCGAGATGTAAAACCCCGAGCACTGGGATGTGTGTATTTTTAATTTCACCTTGTAAATCACGATGGCAGGAGGCGAGAGCGAGGGGAGAAAGATTGTGTTTCTTAAATGTTTATTTGTAGAGGTGCCCTGCGCAGAGAAACACAAGGAGAAAGGCCTCATCCTTCCTTCAGCTGAGCCGGAATTTAACTAGAAAAACCTTTCCAATAAAGCTGTGATACCTTAGCCTGCTTAACTTGCTTGATTTTTTGCATTTTCTGTTTCCAGCTTGCAAATATGGGTTTGGTAGTCGTTCAACAAACCGATAGTTTTGTACTCAGAAAGGAAAATGTTCCCAAGATCCCAGGTCTGCTTTAGTTCAACGCAGCCGCCTGTGGAGAGAAACTCAGCCTCAGATCCGTATTCATCCAATTAAAGCCACGAAGATGCAGCATCAAAATGGGAAGGACTGTGGAGTTTCTCTCTCACCCCCAAGATAAAGGGCCTGGTTGACGTCTTTTTCATGGTGAAAAAGGATGAGGTACTTTTCAGATACCCTTCAGCTTCTGCAAGCAATGTCTAAATTAATGTTCAGCAGTTTAAACAGACGAGAAGAGTAAAGGAAGGACACATCAGACGCTGTTAGTTCATCAAGCAAATAGATGCCATGATCGACGCTGGGAAAACCGGGCCAAAATTTTCCTTGTGTAACCAACATTCAGTCATAGAATATGGAAACTGAAGCTGAAGTTGAGTCATAGCGAGGCTTTGTTAGAAAATAGTTACTATAAATTTCTGAATAGCAGTTCGACTAGATGTATGCTGAGATTGGCAGCTGCCTCCCTTGCATATGCTGGGGGAAATTGAAAAGGTTTGGAGGTTCATTTCAGATATTCAAGTTTTCTTTGGCTTATCTGAAGTGCGAGAATTTTTGAGGGGTATAAAACTGAGCTGTAAATTCAACAGGAGACAGATTTTGTCAGGAGATGCTGCAGTTTCTACCTCTTCCCTCATTTGGAATTAATTGGAACAAAAGAATGACCAAAGATTAAAGGAAGAAACTTCAGAAGGAGACAACACGAAAAGTTCATTTCGGTTTTGGTTTGAGTTCTGAGCCTGGGAATGGATTTGTTTAGCCTGGCCTCAATACCCAGCAGCTCCACAGCCTGTGTTTGATAGGAATGGTTGGACTTGATGATCCAGTGGGTCTCTTCCAACCTGTTGATTCTATGACTCTATGATAAACCAGGGGAGCTAATAACTGCTCTTTGTTCTAAATTCTACTAATTTAGCATGAGCCAGGGTCCAGCTGACTTTGTGCGGGGGTTTTGGTCTTGAAATATGTTAAGTTAAATTATCCTCAGCTAAGAATAACAGAGATGGGACATTACCAGCCTGTTACCACACGCTGGCCCCTGACTTTATGGGATGTCTTTATTTTAGCATGTTGTTCTCCAAAGAGCAGTAGCTGGTGGACATTCTTGGTTCAGGTTTCCCCCTGGAAACAGGCACATTCCCAGATCCTGAACAGAATTGTGAAAGCAAATGATTTTTTATGCATTGGAGCCTTTATAATAACTTCAAAGTGGCTGCTTATTATGCAGGATATCAAATCAGATATGGGATTGTGATCCTTGAAAGTCCTGTTCCTCGAGGTGATCCTTGAAAGTCCTGTTCCTCGAGGTGATCCTTGAAAGTCCTGTTCCTCATGGCTAGGAGAGGGGACATGGAGAAGCTTCGCGCTGTCCTGACGTGTCGTGCTGATATGGGGCTGGATTGACCCTCTGACCTGATTTAGCCATTCTAATAGCTCAGTAAAGCACGAAACTTAAAGCAACTGTGGCTGCCGTGAAGGAGGGCAGCAATATTACAACTTCAACGTTGTCTCTCCTCATTTTGAGCGATCCCACCCTGCGATGCAGCTATCCAGATGGTGTCTTTTACACCTCCTCTTCACCAGCCTGGATGAATCTTAGCACATTCTCCCTTGTCGTCCTCCCTAGCTTTGACAAGACTCAAACCCTGTTTTTTTTCCCTGCTTAGGTCTTGCCAGTGCAGATGGGCGAGATGTGCTTGGAAAGGCCAAAAGACGGCAATTAGCGCTATTTAAAGTTAATGACCGTGGTGATTAAGTGGAGCGAAGGAGGCAACGGGAGAGGGGGAAAATACCTGCTTCATAAATAATCAGGTTGGGTTTTAATCATCTCTGATGAAAATATTTTGGTTTAAATGTTCTCAAGAGGCAGAAATAAAGGTCAAGGTGGAAAATGAGGAGACTGACTTGTGTTTCTGAGGGTTGGTAGTCCTCATGCATTAGCGGCTGCTAAAAGATACTGGGAAAGGGAAATTTATTGCTGTTTACAGGTCTTGACATTACTCCTAGGAACAGAGGATATTAGGGTATAAAATCCTAATGGTTGTATTTCAACATTTGTTCACTATTAGCTCTGTTACTATGATGAGCTGATGGTGGGTAACGGTTTATTTCTTGCACTGGTGAGAATCTAGAAAGACTCTGTGATTTCTTTCAAGCCATGAGAGGGTACCTGTGGAAGAAAGAGATTCAATCTTGTTTTCCCAAGCTATTCTCAAGTTCTTCCTTTTACCCAAGACCATTTTGTTATCTTAAACATCCCTTCTGAGAGCCTTCTACCCTCCCTTGTTTCTGGGTAAATTCAACTGAGACCAAATTAGAGAAGGAAAAACTGGGAACCTCGGTTAACTTGAGATCCAGAAGAGGAATATAGTCAAAAATGTCGATATCACTGCACGAGTTTATGTAACAAGGAGAGCTGATCACTGGCTCTGATGAGCACAAAGCACAGAATCAGAGAGTCACCAGGTTGGAAAGGACCTGCCGGATCATCGAGTCCAACCATTCCCATCAATCACTAATCCATGTCCCTCAGCACCTCAGCCATCCGGCCCTTAAACCCCTCCAGGGAAGGGGGACTCAACCCCCTCCCTGGGCAGCCTCTGACAGGGACAAATCACCCTTTCCATGAAAATTTTTTTCCTACTGTCCATCCTGACCCTCCCCTGGTGGAGCTTGAGGCCATTCCCTCTTGTCCTGTCCCCTGTCCCTTGAGGCGCTGCAGTTCATAGTATAGATGCTAGAGGAGGAGATGTGTACAAGAAGCTTGTGCAGGTAGCTGGTGTTTGTGAGACCAGAGGCATGTCCTACAGACAGGGACATGAACAGGGTGCATTAAATTGACAGCAGGCAGAGCCAGAGGTTTTTAATCCTCTCTCCCTGCATTCACATTAGTGCCAACTGACATAAACTCGAGGAAAACAAAACGCAAGCAATTCCAGCAGGCAGGGATCCCGTGTTTAGCAGGTCCCCACGGCTCTGCAGGTGTTACACAGCAAGCTGGCTCCGTGCGCTGCTCTCTGCAGCAGTGAGATGCTTCCACAGCATGAGCAGATGATGCTGAAATAGATCTGGAAGGTGCTGCTTTGCTGGCCCTTTCGGGGGGGTGTTTCTTGCCTCAATGTGTGGCTTTTGGCACCTGCTGAGCTCCCGCAGGTGCAGACATGGCCAGTTGTTATTCAAACCTAGTGGGAACGTGTCAGTTTTGTAACCCTAAGCTGAAAAGCTCCAACAAACAGCATTATTGGTTCTGAAAACTCACAAATCCCAAATCAGGTGTGCTAAACCAGAAAGGAGGGCGAAGAGAAATGGTGAGTTGGTTCTGGGCTTTGAGATTTTAAGGGATACTTAAATGATGTTTTCAGTCTTTTCTCTGAAGACGTAGAGGTTATCAATAAGTTGAAAGAGAGCAGAGTTATATTAGATATTAGGAAGAAATTAGATGAGATCTTGGGCTGTGAGGGTGGGGAGGCCCTGGAAAAGGTTGCCCAGAGCAGAGGTGGTTGCCCCATCCCTGGAGGGGTTCAAGGCCAGGTTGGATGGGGCTGGGAGGAGAGAAAGCCTTATAAACGCTGACCTAGAGCCTGCTCTGTTTAGCCTTCCCCCTGTATGTGTCACTGGTGAGGCTGCACCTCAAGTCTTGAGTTCAGTTTTGGGCTCCTTCAAGAAAGACATTGAGGGGCTGAAGTGTGTCTAGAGAAGGAGTGGAGCTGGGGAATGGTCTGGAGAACAAGTGTTATGAGGAGCAGCTGAGGGACCTGGGCCTGTTGAGCCTGAAGAAGAGGAGGCTGAGGGGAGACCTCATGGGTCTCTGCAGCTCCCAGAAAACAGGTTGTGGTGAGGTGAGTGCTGGACTCTTCTCCTAAGTGACAAGTGATAAGACAAGAGGAAATGACCTCAAGTTGTGCCACGGGATCCTCAGACTGGGTATCAGGGAAAAAAAAAATCTCATCATGGTAACAACGAGGAAATTGTGACTTCTGGCAACAGAAGCTTTTGTTTTTACTGTGTGGGTGGTCAAATCGTAGAAGAGGTTGCCCAGAGAGGTTTTGTGGAGCATCCATCCTTGGAGATACTTAAAGCCCAGTTATCCAGATTGCGAGTGCCCAGCTGTAGCCGGTGCTGTATTGAGCAGAGGTGGCACTAGACTATCTCCCATGGAGCTTTCCAACCTCAGCAGCTGCCTGTGATTCTGTGAAGCTGGTCACCCTGTTGCTGTAGAGTTCCATCTTCTTAGCTAATTAAAGATGGCTCACAACTCTTTTATGCATTATATTTAGTGGATTAGATTATCAGAGTCAGGTTGCCCTGCTATGCTTAAAGAGCGTAGGCATTGAGGGGGAAGGAAATAATTTTTATCAGCTTAACGTCAGTAATAAACTTCCTCTGATTTTTTTTTCTTGCTACTAGGGTGGGGGCTTAGTTCGAAATAGAGGTTGACTCTGAATTGTGAGTAATGTTCATCTTTTGTGGATTTTGTTTTTTATACAGATTACAAAGAAGGAAGGAGGGAAGAAAGAAACGCATCTGGGCTTATATCCAATTGGATTACTGTCAACCACATCCAGCTGAGAAGGGAGAGGACAGATGTATTGATGGTCACTGAAATGAGATGGAACAAAAGACGACAACCTGAGCAGGAAAGAAAAGGTTCCCTTTTGAAGTGGTTTGGCTTTGATGGTGCATTATTCTGGTCTTTCAGAGCTCCCTGCATACCCCGTGTGCCAAGTAATCCCCCCTCCTTTTTTTTTTCTTTTTTTTCCTCTAGGACTTTCATTATTATTATTATTTTAATCAGAATTCAACTGTACTGCTTTCTACTCAGCTGTCCTTCATCATCAGTAAAAGTGGCACATTTTTAGACCTTTATGACCTACAAAAACCTGCTGCTCTACCCCTTTTTATGATCTGGAGGATGTGAGGAACTGGAACCTCAGGGTTTTCGGTTGTGCTGAAGAAAAGACCTCTCGGTTACTTTCATTTCTCTGTTGTGTTACATTTTCTGTACGTACTTTACCTTTTGGATATTTTTTTCTGCCATTGTGCAGTCTGAGCTCCTAAAACATAATTTTTCTCCCCTGCAGAGTGCTCAATGAGTCACCAGCCACACCAAATTTTGACTATTAGCTACCTAGGTGCAAAGGGAGGTGGGTCCAGCTGGCAATGTGATGCCTGAGGGACTTTCATCCAGCCCCAGCCTGCCTCTAGGACACTCAGTTAAGTCATTTCAGTCCAGGTGTTCATGAGTATTTTGGTTCCTAATTTCTATCATGATGGCAGGAAGCACTTGGCTAAAGTTAAACACCTTTAAGATCTGTCAGACATCCTTGTTTTGCTGTTGACATCTTCCAGCCTTGATTCTTCTATCTGTTATACTTCTCTCTGTCCATCTGTGAAACAACAACCCATCCCATTGCAATCAAAGCACGTCTCCAAAACAATCTCTAACCACGTATTTATAGGCTTAATTTTAACCATAGTCTGATGTCCTTTTGATTTGAGTAGATCTTGAGCACACAAAGGGACACGACAAATTCCATAAGGGTCTAAGCTTGCCTACTGTGGATTTTAACTGTTGGTTGGTTATTCCTCTTGCCTTGATTTACCTAATTTTGTGTAACAGAGAAATTGATGCCTCCCGTTCCGATTAAGGCTTGGGATTTTTATTTATGGGAGCCTCTCAACTGAAAGGTGCTGTGCAGAAGCATAAAGTATTATTATTATTTCTTTAAGGCATGTTGTCCATAACTCACAGCAAATATAGTTTATGAAACATGTTAGCTATGCAGTTTTCATTTTTCACCCTTATTTATTAATGCCTTTTCAGAGCACTTTAGATAAGTATTTGGAAACCTAGTTATAGGAAAGCCGTATTTTGCACATTTCACTTTAACCGGGAAGAACATTGTTTTCTGATTTTAATCATAAAAATGAAATGCTCCTAATAGAGCGGAGAAACCCAATTTCCTCAAGAAGCATTTTCGGGCTGATCTGGCTCAGATATTCCTGCGATCGCGGGAGAATAATATCTTGGGTACGAGAAAATGTTCTGCAGGATACCTGAAACAAATAGAGCCGTACCGGACAATTATGTGTTTAGCATCGTTGACTTTCAACGAGATGGCTAAGATAGTCTTTACTGTCTGTTGTCAATTATTAACCTTCAGAGCTACAATGCTTTTTAATCCTGAGTGGAGGGTGCGCATCGGATGGTGTGTGCACAGCGAAGGAAGAATGAAAATTGCACCATCTAGAGCACTGTAGCGCCTACGAGGTTTCACGATGACTCTGTTGCGTCGATTCAGTATTTGCAACTTGCTCTTTCCCACCTCGTCTGCTCCTAATTGTTACCCACATGAGTTTTAATCTTGGAGTTCTTTATGATAGATTGAAATAATCCAGTTTTTCATGAAAGATACCCAGGCACATACAGATCTAATAATGATAATTGGTAACAATGATTTTGTCAGAGGAATGTGTTAGGATTGATCAATAAGAAATCCTCATGGTAGACAGCAGACAAACAAAACAGTAGTCGATCCCATCTTATAGGGCTTAAGACCTAAGTATAAAAATGGCTGCAACAGATCCAAAAGTAGAACCTAAAAATATGGAAAAAAAAAAGCCTCAAACTGGAGCCAGATGGACACTGCCCAGTATCCTGCAGTGAGACTTCTGGAGAGGAATAAAAACCCCACAGTACTGGCAACTTGCAAAGCGCGACTGCTTCCAAAGCTAAACATTTGGGAAGAGAGGTGACTTCTTGTGCTTGATAACAAAAAATTCCCCAAACACACAACTGAGGCATCCAAAACCACAGCAAGGAATAGACCTCATACAGGATGGTTCAGAATACACGTGGAGGAAGTGGAGTTTTCCAAGATGAGAAAAGAAAACAGAAATATAGCCCCTAGGAAAGCCGTGGAGGGGCTCTCTGTCACGGAGTGTAGTGATAAGATGAAGGGGAATGATTTGAAGCTGAAAGAGGGAAGATTGAGATGAGATCTCAGGAAGAAATGTTTTGCTGTGAGGCCCTGGACAAGGTTGCGCATAAAAGTGGTGGCTGCCCCATCCC
>WAAB01025874.1:72574-157340 GCA_013389865.1 Piaya cayana | reverse complement strand
TATGATTCTATGGTTCTACAACAGTTATCCTAGGTTCAGTGTCTCTATGCAGCTATAGAATAAACAGGCTTTTCATAAGGATCTGGGGCTTTTCAGTGGTCCCAGCCAACTTGAACTTTGTTCTCCTTGTTTGTTTACATGGTCTTTTTAAATGCTTGCTAGACTCTCTGAACCTAGTGTATACCGCTCACTCTTGGATGCCCTGCTCATCACACCTGTCACTAAGCCTTCTCTGCAGGCCATCGGGCCCTCCAGGAAGTCCCTGAGTGCTCTGGAGTTGCAAAAGAGCAAGAGGTATTGTCCAAGTGTGTTGCATGGTTGGGACTTAGGACATGCAAGAAACTGGCTTCTCCTTCAAAGCCTGTTTCTGTTGTCTGTCTGCCTGTTGTAGTCTTCAGCTACCTGTTTCACCTCTTTGCAGAACTAATCTGCACCCTGGTTCTGTTGATGGTGTTTGTGCAAGTCCACTGTACTAAACAAAGGTTTCCTCACTCTTCTGAGACGCGTGGTGCTGCTTATGTTGAGTTGTGGACCTCTGAGGGAGGCACCGTCGCTCTAAATAGCCAGCTGGAGAAGAAACAGGATATTCTGGCTTGAAACCTCTGTTCAGGTGAATTATTTGCAACAGTTCCTTGAGCAAGTAAGCAATGTGTTAGGTTAAGAGAGTTCTCTGGGAACAAAGAGCTGCTATTTTCCAAAGCTCCCTTTAAATGTATGAAATCAAATAACTGGCATGCAGTGCAGCAAATAACTATTTTAAACTTCTTTGCTGTCTACACCCTTTGTTCCAGCACTGATTCTGTTCAATACACAGAACTTTTTGTTCTTGTTTCTTGACTGCAGCTGTGTTAACTCACTTCTGTGAAAACCTGCATTTACATAATTGACTTCAGCTTCAAAGCACAAATCTGTTTGTTTATTTTATGGGATAATGTGTATGAAGTTGTGCTAAGGAAGTAATAATTTTGGGGTTTTCACATACTTTTTGAATTTTCACAAGAGTAAAACCCTTCTAGAGATAAGGCACAATTGTAAGTAGAGCTGAGATCCAAGTGATGTAAAGACTTTGTTAAGTAAGATGTATTAGATCTTTATCTCCTGTTTCATAGCTTCCATGGTGACCTCAATCTATAGAAAAGGCTAAAGTAGCCTTAACTTTGTGGAAGGGAAATAGTAGTTACTAGACACAAACAATCTTAAGCTACGCTTACTGGAATTTACAATGTTGTGGCATATCCACTTAAAAAAGTGAAAAAAAAAAGCAAACCCAGAATGATAGCAATGCATCACAGTCTTAAATACTAACTTTCTTTTTGCAACTAGGTGATACTTAGCAGGAAAACTTATGTGCGCATCCAAAGGAAAAGCCTCTCCAGGAGTTGTGCACCACAAGTGAAGTCTGGAACTTATTGTCAGCAAGGCTTTTTTCTTTAGCTGTGGTGTGTGTTTGCTAAGAGAGCCAGTAATGGCAGTGAAAATTATTTCTGTGACTTCCTTTGTCTTTTTTCCTTCAGTCATTAACATGCAGTGTTCATGGCAAAAGCTGCAAATGAAGGTAGATTGTTACAAGAATGGATAAGTCCCCCTTCCTGACTCTGAAACTAGCTTTATGTTTTCCCTTTGTTTGTTCTCTGTATGGGAGAACTCCTGGTTTTGAAGGTTTGGGTTTGGAGATGCAAACAGTTATTTCTGGTACAAAGTTGAAATTGCTAAAGTAACTATTCAATTGCTGTCGCCCTGATCAGCACAGCTGGAGATCGATGCTGGGGAGCCAGGAGGTATTTGGGAGTACAGAGACAGCTGTGAAACTATATGAGCCTTTCCAGAAGACCTTTTTGATGTTGGATATACCAAGATCCAGGTTCAGTGGCTTGAAATAAACATCCACAGACTATTAGTTGTTTTTTTTTTCTCTAAAATTATTCTAATAGCCAGGTTATCCTGGTTCAGATTGCTGTGTATAGGCTGTGGCATAAGGTTATACAAAAGTGTGTGATTTTCAGGCTGTCAGGGACATCCCAAATACAATATGATGTGAAATTTGGGAAATGTGATGAGGCAATCCTGTTATTCTGAGAACATTATCCATAAACTGCATTTTTGACAGATTCCTCCTGTAGGGAGGAAGAGGTTGCCAGTAGATGGAGGTATAGAATGAAGGTTTATGCTTGCCTAATACAAAAAAATGAACACATCTTCATTGTATGGATTGAGAAACATGCAGGAAAAAGAGATCAAAAAAGATAAATTATGCTTACAGTTGACTGTGAGTACTTATTGTCATTTAATTTCAACAAAGATTGGGCAAACTGCATCTATTATGTCAGAAAAACCCCAAAATATAATAGATAAGAGAGAAAGGTACTAATGAGTGTGAGAAAACAGATATTAAAAAGTCTTTGCATTAGCGTCAACCTAATGATGTATGCCTGGTTACGATGCTGAAAAATCATTTTAAAAAGCAGCTCACTTCACCTTATCTCCCATAACTAAAGAAATAAGTATATGACATTGTACGGTAGGATAACTTGTTCAAAAAGCAGCAAGCTTAACCAAGAAAACAACCAATAAGCTTAAACCTTTTTGGGTTTTGCTTTTTCTGGCTCTATCTTTTTTACTTTAATGAAAAGGTAATGAGCCTGGTTTACCAAGGTAACTAAGGCTTATTTGCATTATCTTTAGGGAAAAACTCAAAATTATTTTAGTCATAACAAAAGCGGGGTTTAGGTTTTGTTCTGCAGTAGGGTTGCTCCAGAAATGTTTCTCCTTTATCCCTCTTACTTCCCTGTCTGTGTTCCAGAAGAATAGCTGTCTTAAATTCCCTGTACTGGGCAGCTGCCAGAGAACTTGACCTTTTTCTGACTTAGTATCTGTTATTAACTGGCCTGAAGTGCTGAACTTGCATACATTTTCCTTCCCTGACAGAGTCCTCAGATATGGACTCCTTTAAGTTTATGTGGGGTTGTGTTGGTTTTTTGTTTGTGTGTGGGTTTTTTTTTTTAAAACGAACTATGCGTGTGCAGCAAAGGAAATGATGTATTTAGTGTCTTGTATTTCCAAGAACTGGAGCGCTGCCCTAAAATTAAATAGAGTGTGAAAAACACTATGAAATTTTGGAGATGCTAGCAAGAGCGGGCATTGACATGGTTTTTCTTTATCTACNATCCCTCTTACTTCCCTGTCTGTGTTCCAGAAGAATAGCTGTCTTAAATTCCCTGTACTGGGCAGCTGCCAGAGAACTTGACCTTTTTCTGACTTAGTATCTGTTATTAACTGGCCTGAAGTGCTGAACTTGCATACATTTTCCTTCCCTGACAGAGTCCTCAGATATGGACTCCTTTAAGTGTATGTGGGGTTGTGTTGTTTTTTTGTTTGTGTGGGGTTTTTTTAAACAAACTATGCGTGTGCAGCAAAGGAAATGATGGATTTAGTGTCTTGTATTTCCAAGAACTGGAGCGCTGCCCTAAAATTAAATAGAGTGTGAAAAACACTATGAAATTTTGGAGATGCTAGCAAGAGCGGGCATTGACATGGTTTTTCTTTATCTACTTGGCACTACCATATACAGTTACTTTAAAATAGAATAATCTGGCTTTATGAGATAAACACTAGTGTTGACTGAGAGAATACTTATTCTGAAAGATGCTTTGAATTGTTTCTACGTAGAGCTCTCCTTATGTAAGAGTTATATAACACCCTCACCATAACTTGATATGGAAATAACTCCACCCACTCATCTTTCTCTGTTCTTTATTGCTTTGGTTTGCACTTTCTTCTTTCTTGCAAGCTATTGGAACACTGCTAGGTTAACACAAAACATAAACATCATGTGAAAAGACATGTATTTCCCCCGTTTATGGGCTTTTGTCATCGTTCTTATACCTAGTCTGCTTTATATGGCTTCAGCTAACGTGTATTTTGATACTGTACAAAATTCATCATGTGATGTGCACTATGTAATAGTTTAAAACAAGGCGTGGAGATCCGAGATTCAGGTTTTCTCAGCTGTGCTAAAACCTTGCTGTAAAGCTTTGGAGAAGCATCTGTGTAACAGTTAGCTTGGTCTTAGGGCAGACAAATCCTTCTTTCCTTACTTTGAGGTTGCAAGGTTTCTTTAATATAAAAGTATCAAAAAGTTGGTATTAAAACTCTCGCCCCTTCAGTGCTACATAAAGCGCTGTGTGTATTTTAGAAACCATTTATTAAGGTTGCTACAGTCTGCTTGATGCCTGGTTGGGGTTAACAGACAACCAGCAGGCAATAATGTGTAATGCAAAGGAAATTTTACTTTTTTGTTAAACTGTTTTGGTTTTAGAAGCCAAAAAGTAGAATCAAAGCTATCGTATTCCACTAGGTTGTGCCAGAAATCAAGAAAAGTGATTTGCTCAGATATTTTCTTCGGGTGTTTTTGTCTGTAAAGATTTAGCGTTCTTAAGGGAAAATAACATCATAGAATTCCTGGCCATCTGAAGAAAGCATTTACAGACCGTCTCTTAGACAATACATGAACTCTTCTGTCATCAAGCTTCCTCAGACCACAAGGGACTTGTTCCCAACTCACATAGTTGCTCTAGACAACAAATAGGAGTTAATATTTCAATTGTGATCCATCTATTAGGAAAATGTTCATGTACCAGACTGAACTTGGGGCTCAAGTGATGATGTTTACAGAGGAATCTTGGGCTTGTATGAGGAAAATGTCCACCCAGACCTCTTGAACCTGTTTGGGAAAGTCTGAGAGACTTGGCCTTTGTTGCCATTTTAATGGTGTTAGGAGTTACACAGTGACAAACTGTATTTTGTTTTCAGTTAGGACTGTCACTTCTCCTCTGTGTAATAACAACATGACATGTAGCTGTATTCTCTAAAGTGTGTGTGAAGAAATTCTAGGCAGCATTATATAAGAGTTTCCATGGAAGGATGAAGGGAGGTTTAACTATCTGTAGCCGCAGACCATGTGTTTTCCTTCTCTTGGATTTTGGCAGGGAGGGGGCTATCAAACCTCTGAATATATTCAGAAGGATATTCCAGTGCAAATTTCTTAACATATCCCTGAAATGCATTCAACCTTGTCTTGGTGCACCAGATTTTGGGAAGGAAAATGATGTGGTATTGATGCAAATATCCCAGAGCGTTCTCTGAAAAACTGGTGCTCATTTCACTTGTAACCTTCCTTGCAAGTTCCTTGCCTCTTGGCTCTCTGTAGCATCCAAGAAGCTGTTAGTACCATGTTCAGCAATGAGAAAGTAATCTGGCAAACGTCTTTTTTTCACTCTTCTCCCACCAAAAAGCAGGGTGTAATTCAGTGGTTGGTATTTGAGGAGGAAGATGAGGAGGAATAGCAGAGGAACTCTTTATGTGTTTTTTTCGTGTTTTTTGACTGCTTCTGCAGTACTTTTTTTGATCAGGGAGGGGTAAGACTGAAGAGGCTGTTGTGAGCTCAGGATAAAGCTTGCACTGGCAGTGGAGCCCTATGTGTGTCCCCAGGTCTCATACTGGCCCACCAGAAAGTAGGTTTTTTTCCATATGTGCCCTTACTCTGATAGAATAGGGCTGCACTGTGCTGTAGGGTTTGTTCTCCATGGAAATTCAGGAGTTTCATGTATGAGCTGGCATATGTCAAAGAGAGTTGTCTTTGGATTGCTTCTTCACTAGACTTCTTTCTTAGGCTGTTTTTACAATCTGTGTCCCTTGCAATCCACTTCTAGGATTATTTTGATTAATCTTCCCCCATCTTATTAATTAAACACATTGTGGGTTTTCAGTACATGAGGCTTCGAGTCAGTCAAGCTCGTGTACCACCATTCCTTTATTCTTGCAGTGTTGAAACCCCTTGCCCAAAGCTTGACAGCAGAGTATTTGCATCTTGCAAGCAACATAATATTCCTTAAAATTTATATGGCTCTTGATTGCATTACTTTTCATTATGGAAGGTTTTCTCTTTTGCTGTACATATTCATCAAGTGGAAGAGGAATTATTTAAGAGTTATGAAACAGAGTTTAAAGGTTAATGCTACAGTTAGAAGATATGCTTGTCATTAATAATCGTACAAGTGTTTTGACATCAAAATGAGCTTGACCATAACCTGACCTATGAGTGTCATGTGGTACGCCTGAGAAACTATTCATGCAGAGCTTGGTAAATACGTAAAGTTTATCATTCCTCCTTCAGTGTTCTATTCAGACACTGAACTCTCTTCCATAAACTATTAATTTTCTTGACTTTCTGTATGTTTTCAAACCATGTATTTTGTAAGTAAAGAATCTTGGGTTGTCATTGAACAATATTCTAGTGACTTCCAAAAATATTAGCAGGGCTAATTGTTTGTATTGTGCAGCCACTTTGTAGAAGGTAAGCGTGCTTCTGAAAAGACACGTAGCTGTATTTATAAAGGTGTGTAAAAATAATCGGAGTTTGGGAGTTTTACAGTGTAGAAAAAAATAAAATAAAACATCGAGGAATGAATTTTGAAGCACAAATTCGAAGAAGATTAGCACTTAAAAGGTTGAACGCCTGCAGGGTGCAGCACTCCTTTGAAAGTGCGACAAAGATGAATCTATCTTTCTCTCCATGGAGAAAGTTGAACATGCGCTCCCAGGCGACTCTGTGATTAAAGGCTGTAATTCAGGAAAACCACTGCATGCACTTCTTCCTGCAGCCCAGTGAAGGCGGGCAATATCACACTGATGACGTTTGCCAAGATGCAGTAGCAGCCTGCCTTTTTAATTATCAGGCTGTAGTGCCAGCTTGAGTTTATCCAAATGCTTGAAAGAACAAGACACAAAGTACCAAGCGTGTCCAAGATTTGTGAGAAGTTTTGCCCTGAGACCAACGTGATCCCCTCAGTCAGAGCAATGGCTTCAACTTTTGCTTTGGAACATGTGTCTCTAGGATGGGCTCCTCTCACATAAACCACCAGAGGTGGTCAGAAATTACAGGTGGTTTTATAGCTGAGTTTATAATTTTCTTTTAGGTTTGTGTCATTAGGATTCACCTTTCTGGTCTTTTTATTTTCTAAAAGAAAGCCTTAGTGTCTCCAGTAATCTGTTGCTTCATGAGCTAGCATGCTGTGCTGGCATTAAACCACAAAAATGGCAATGATGGAAGTACAAATTGGCATTACAACTAGCCTTGTGGCTAGTAGCAGTGTTCTTCCTTATCTGTATCTACTATAAGGCTGCAGTTTGCCAGCAGTGCATCTCAGTGATTTCTACGTTTTCCTATCCTTCTTCTGCCTAAAGGATAGTGATTTTTGCTTGTCTTGCATCCTTTTTGCTTGTTAAGTAGCCTCTTCTGTGTAAAGATAGCTGCTGGCTCAGCAGAATTTTCTTACTTGTTTCTAATTATTTATATGATACATATTTGTTCCAGACGGAGGCAAGTAAAGAGGTGCTAGAATTGAAAAGTTATTTGACAAGTGGTCATAAGTCTTTTGGATGGAGAAGGAGAAAGTTTGGGGGTTTTTTAAGGACCAATGGCGTATTGAGGAATTTAGAATTGTAGTGGGGCTCTGGTCTGAAGTGGGTTCAGTGGGTTACACGTCGAATAGACTCAGTGGTATAGAATGACATTCTGAAGTTGCAGGCACACACTTTTTTCATAGTGGCAGCCAGTCCTAAACCACCTTGTCGTCAACTAATGAGCCTGCTACTTAATGTTCGAGGATGCCATCCTATCCTTTTTCCTTCAGTCTCCAACAGCACTTTCATGCAGTATATCTCTGCTTACGCAAAATCTGTTGTTAAAGATATGTGTATCCTAAGCCTTTAGGGAGTCTAACATGTACCTTAAATGCCTCCGTTTCCACTGTACAAATGCCTTTAAATATCTTTTAACATTTGAACGTAACAGAATGCACTTCATGCTTCACTAGGCTTGTGCACACCACATATAGCAAATCCATCAGAGTGTCAGATTGGCACAGCTACTGCTGTTATCAAAAGCCTACAAATGCAATAGCTGTTACTCATTAAACAGAGCATGCAGATATATTCTCAAAACTGTGAATCTTTATTTCTCCCTTATTCAGAAAAAAGATTCTAAATGTATCAATTATTAACCCCATACATCTAGAAACAAAAAAAAAATCAAGGTTGTGAACTGCCATTTTGGCATCATGCTGTGTTCAAGTTTTTACATGTCATATGGGCAAGGCAATATTGTTCATGTACAATACTTGTAAAGTAAAAATAGCTCAAGGATTTTTACTTTATGAACTTGACACAATGTATAATTCTGTGAATGACCCCAGTAAAATATGGATGCATAATGCATGTGTGCTGTGAATTTGTTTAGTTTAATAGAGAAAGACTTCTAATATGTTAACTAATAGTTTTACAGATTGCACAAAATATGTATTTGGAATATGCTAACTAATGTTAACTAATAATTTTCCAGATTGCACAAAATATTATTTGGAATTGTTCTGACTGTATTTCACAATGCTGTTGGGTTAATTTCCTATTATTGTGATCCTCTTAGTTTGCAAATGACCTCCATTAGCAATTACTTCTCTACTTTGAAGATTTTTAATGAAATATTTATTTTCAGCTTCCCAGAGGCAAATATCCATTACACTACTACCGTTACACTTAAAATTTTGTTGTAACTTTGTCATTGTTGAGCAGCCTCTGGAAATAAGAAATAAGTTTTCTTGCAGGCAATGTAACTAGTGGCTACTTGCATTCCATGCAAATTGTGATTAAGTGCAGTATTTGTCATGCATACTTTTAAATAGCTAGAAGAATTATGCTAATTTTTAAAATATAAAACCAGCTGTAAGCTGCTTTAAAGAGGCAATATAAAATATTGTGCATGTTGTTTAAAAGTTAAAGAAATGTATAGCTCTTTTAAAATACTTAATTGTTTGGAGGAGTAATGGCCCACAGAAGAAAATTGCATTTAATTAAGTCACTTTTAGATTGATGATTTTTCTTAAGATCCACAAGTCTAATCTGACTCTATGAGTATTTGCAAGCTCTTAAAGAAAAAAATAGTAGTATTCAAAAAGTCTGGGAGTGTAATAAGTGTTCTGCTTTCACCTGTGTCACACCAAAACTCAGTTATTTTAAAAGGAAACTGTGAAGAGATTTCATTGTTTTGATTGACTTCTGGCAGAAATTACTCAAGTTTCCAGCTCTTAAAAAATAACTTAAAAGTATAACTTGCACAGCATTGTCCTGGGATGATCACCCCAGCATCAGTGATGCAACACAGTAGTGGGTCCTGCTCTGTTGCATCAGAGTGCAAAGATGTTGCTCCACATCTCTGTTTCATGAAAGCTGTTGTTCTAGCAAGAAATGCATTGTATTTTTTCGTCCCTTGTTTCTGAACAGTGATTCCCTGGAGGCTACCCAACCTACTGCTTTTACGACTGCCTCAGTAAGCAGCATGCCTGCCCAGCAAGAAAATGTGGACGTGAGACCTGCTTCTGCTAGCACCATATCTGCTGCAGCCCTCAAGCCAACAGGACCACCAGCTGCTGCCAAGTACTCGGGATGGCAGCCTGCAAACCAACCAGGTAATTTTCACTGAGGCTTTTCTTGTTTGCTTAAAGATGTTTCAATAGCTCAGGAAAATATACAACACCGCGGGCGTAAAACAGCAGCCTTCACATGGTTATTTGTGTTCTGAACATTTTTTTGGACTAGAGGAGAGGAAAAACAACTTTAGCAATTTTACTAAACCAGTAACCCTTTGTAAGTAGCCGTATAGATGTAACTGGTTTCACAAACAAACAAAATCTGATGTCTCTGACCTCTGTTAAAAGTATGTGTAGCCATCAAATATATACACACACACACACGTCACAGTATCAACTTGGCAATTCCTACATGACTGTAAAATTCAACAGAGCGTATTCCATGCTATTTCAAGAGTGTGAGTATTAACAGACACATTTTCTAAGTAGGTGTTAATTGTTTTTTAAAAAAGAAAAATTAATTTTAAAAAAAAGACGTTAATTTAAAATCAACCAAAACATTACAGCGATTATGTAGTTGACATTTGTAGCTTTCATTTAGGCAGAATGTCAGTATATTGCATAGATTTGTGACATGGAGATTTCTTTAAAGGTGGATTCTTGCAAGGACAATTTAAATAGCTACCACCATTGAATGGAGCTTGGTGATTTTAAACCCTTTAAATCCACGCTGAAATGTCTTATGTTTGGAAAGCATGTGATTTTCTGCATGAATACTCCTATGTTACAACTATATCTGTATTAAGACATGCAATATGCGTAGCTGTGTACATATATTTTCATAGTATTACATGCAATAATTTGGGGTTATCTTTTAATGTAATTTGTTTCTTAAAGTGAATCAGTCTTTGGTGCTGAATTAAGCCTGAGTAGTAATTTCAAATTATCTAGGAAATCTGTATTGCTAATTAGGGTTTAACTGCAGAGTTTTCTTGTAACAATGAGGTGAATATTCTTGATTCTCTTTCTGACAAGGTCTAAGATGCTCTGTGTTTTATAAGGGCTTTGACACATCCAGCTTAATTACTGTTGTGCCTGGTAACAAGTACATATATTTTGGTTTGGACATGCAATTTGGCTAGCAGACCTCAAGATGGCAATACACTGTCATTTTGATACTCTCCTGTCAAATAACAAGTATGTTCTTAAAGAGAAGTTAAAGATTTATGTAAATTTAGATTGGTTTAATTCTGGCATTATTTTACTTCTTTTCAGTTAGCTGTCATTAGAGGAAAAAAACCGCAACAACTCTCTTTAAAGTAGCATTTTTGATAGAATGTGTTCTTAAGCAAATGTTTGTGTGAATATGATAATCCTGCATTTCTATAAGTGACTGATTGTGCTCCACGTTTGATGCAACTCTCTCTCTGTCTCACCAAGTGATAAATTTATTTCACCTGCACGGAAACCACCTGTCAGTTTGGAGTTTTGGTAGTACCACACCTATTTTCATGTTGTTGGTTGGTGTTTCACTGGCAGATGCTACTAGCATGCTTTAGTATTAACACAAGTGTAATGTTTGAAATAGACTCTTTTTCATAACAGACACATGAAGGACAAAGATTTAGAAAGATGAATTAAATTGCACTTAGTTCTATACTTCTCTGAAAATCTGTCCCCATGCTCTTGGATAATATGAAAAATCTCCTTTTTTTTTTTTCTACATTAGAGGTAACAAGTAGGTAGGGGAGAGGGGAAAGCCAGAGAGAGAATTTTTAGCTCTTCTGTTCCAGAATAGGTCACAAAAGTCTTACGAAATTCATACTGGTAGAGAAGCTCGTGGAACACAGTGGTCATGAGAATATCAGCTCTGTACTGACTTACTGCAGGGTCCTGGGATGTACTGCCTAGCTTCTAAAGAAGCAAAGTCATTACCTTCCTCCAAAAAATTACTGGGGGAGCCAGAAATAGAAACTATAGGAGAAAGAGGCATTGAAGAAACAAAGTTTCCTAAAATGGGAAAGTGTAGGGAGGAAAAGGCAGCAATGCAAATGTCAGCTGCCCAGGAATTAACAGGAGCCCGAGAAGATAACAATGTCCCAACCACTGGAGGAGCTTCAGTTAGCATGTGCATCTTGGGCACACGCTGAGACATTCGCTGCCACGGAAAGTCTGTCTGCACTTATCTCCTGTTCACAGAGCTGCTCACTGGAACAGCAAGGAAAAAAGGACCATTTGGAGATGTAAAAACGATCTTGGATTTTGTTCATCTTTCAAATTATCTGACCTCATCAGTCTGAAGGTACCTTCATCTTGCAGCAGAGTCTGAACAGGAGTGAAGTGGTGACATACCTAGTGTGCCTGCTGGCCTGATTTCTGAGTTGAAAAAAAAAGTGTTTCATGATTTGATTGAAATTCAACAATGCCAAGGTGCCAGAGGCTTGTCCTGAAGTTATCTGACAGGTTTTACTGCTGGTCTGCTCCTTAAACCTGCCCTAGGCTCACCTCTGGTTTCGTGTGCCATACATTACCCAAGTTGTTCAATAAGTCAGTAATTCAAAACTAGCAGGTGGGTGAGAACTAAGCATGATGAGGACAGGGATAGGATCACCATCTTTCTCTCAGGCCCATATTTAAAATTAAAAACCCAAATCCCAAGATTTTGTGGAATACGCAATAAGGCTGAAAGCAGCAGTCTGACAGGTAAAACTGTTTCAGTAGTTGCACGTTTTGATAAAGTTAGTTGGATGTTGAAGAAAGACTATCACCTTTTGGGAGCGTGTGTGCAGTCATTAATTCTGTTATTTGTTTGCAGTCTGTGAGCGTAAAGTTTTCCTTAAAGTAAAATTGCCAGTGCTTCACAGGCCAAACAAAAATTTGCTTCATAGATCATAGTCTTGACAGAATTTTCAACAACAAACTCTTCCTTTGAGTCTGATTGATTTAATAGTTGAAGTCTAGCTTAGGAAATAATTAGAAGGAAGACATAATCTTATTCTAAATGTGTATATGAGTATGCTAGTAATAGCAGAAACTTATTTGGAGTACAATTTTGCAGTTCTAGTAGCATTCAGCTTTCTAATAAATATTGTATGTAACACTAAGTTTTTTCCATAGCAAAGCAGACATATCATGGGATTTTGCAAGTGTCTGGGGAAGCTGTAATCTGCTGTTTGACATGAATATTGCCAGTGATTTTATTAATTAAGTTGTCTGTCTATACCGATATGTCATTTGATCAGACAGCATCTTTTACTTTATTAGCTGGAGTCTCCCTTTCTTGGATAGACCACTAGAAAGTACCCTTACAATTTTTTTTTTTTTGAAGCAGCATGACTTCTTTTGGGGGTTCAACTTTAGTGGTTTGGAATTTTTTAATTGTTGTGGGGGTTTTTTTTGAGGTTGTGCAGAAATGTCTAAAGGTGTCAGAGGGGTTTTTTTGGAACCAAGGTGTGATCCCCATTGATCTCTTTCACAACCTGGCAAGAAAAAGGTATGGAGGAAAAAGATGGTCTGAAATAAATGGCTGATATAGCAAACCTGTTGATGCATCAGGCACAGGGTTTCTCTGTACAGAAGTCAGTTATGGGCCAAGTGATCCTGCAGTGATAGCACCCTTGGAGCTCAACTGTCATCATCTGGTGTTGGAGGGCATTCATGAGGTACCCATAAATGCTACTGTGCAATTCACCCACTGTGAAGGTGGGTGTGTGTTTTGTCATTCTCTGGAATAAAATATTGCAGGATTCCTCATTGTTTTGGTAAAAGAAATGAGACATAGTTGCCTCATGTTTCCTTTTAAGGCATGGATAAGAGTCTGGATAAGCAGGATAAAAGCCTGGCTTGTCAAACACATGAATGAAAAAAGTCTGATCTTTAGTGCATTGGGTGCACAAGATGTTGATAATGATGCAGGGCAGATAGGATGTGCACACAGGGCAGTGGTGACACCTGTCTGGACAGAGGCTTCCAAATAGTGCATTTGCTGTCATCTTCTCTTGCCTGTATGTGTTGATTTTTTTCAATTGTTGAAATAAGTCAAATTGTAGCTGTTATTGTGTGTGAAGTGTGCAGGCTAGAATTTATAATAGTTCTCACTTAATTTTTGTTAAACTGTGGTGTTCTGCTGTCCAGCCACCAGAGGGAGAAGCTTTTCACAAGTTTATACGCAATTTTTTTAAAAAATAAAATTGCCCACAACATCCTAGCTACATCACAGTGAGTTGTGTTACTGTTTGGTGGCTATTACCCATGTTTATGTAGCATTTTTCATCCCCAAGGAACACTAAGGCATTTTACAGTCCTGGTACCATATGTAAGCATGTGATGCGTATTCTGGAATGGCTTTCACCCACCGGTGCCATGCACTCACTTCTTGGGTGAAACATAACAGCTGCTTGTCAGCACGTTGTAACACTCCATAGCATCATGAAAGGAAGTGAATAGCACCATGGCAAATTGAAACTGCTGGGATAATTTAAGAAAGTATAATTACCCAGTAAATGCAGTTACACAAACTGGAGTTTGGCCAGGAGACAAACTGTCCTTGTGGAAAGCGCAGCAGGATCTGAGATGGTCAGAAGTGGTCGGGACTTCAAATGTAACGCTTCTCACATGAAATTGCTTCCTCTTTCCTGGCATCTTCAAAACGCTGTTGTCAGAGCACAAGCTGCTGGCACAGTGGGCACCAGAGAGGCTGGGTGCCAGGCACAGCTCTGCCAGGACTGCATCCTGCCTTTTCATGCAGAAGCTGGGCAGGCAGCATCTTGCTTCTTTTGCCAAGGTGTGGTAGGAATATGGGGGGCTCATGGTGAGCTGGTACAGCTGGTGGCCAGAAAAGCTGGTTTGCTGATTGGAGAGGAGGTGGCAGCGGAACCTGAGGATGGGACGGGGAGGTTTTATGATAGAATTGCCCAAAACTTGCAGTTTTAGGTGACCGGTTACCCATATATGCCAATTTCCTAGGGTTTCTCTCAGCCTGATACCACTGAGATGCATAATCCCCTTCCAGTGGAGCTGTTTGGGAATGTTGTATTCTGCAATATCCACAACTATCAGTTGCCTAATCCTGAGCCAGCACATGTGCTAAGCACATGCTCCCTTCAGCAGAGGGAACACACTTGGAAATTGACTACAAGCATAGAAAAATTGCTCCCCAGGCGACTTTGTTTGAAAAATACTGCTTTTTCCTTGCAGTTGTTTTTGTGTGTTTGGTAGACTTGCATTTACCATCTCTGGAGTTATCCTGAGTGTGCTGTCTTGTGCTTTTTTGTTATTTTTTCTATTTCCTTGATAATATTCAAACTTCAAAAGCAGAAGAAAATACAAGCCTGCTCCTAGGTCTGACTTGACATCCTGTGCTGTGTGTACTGACAGTTCAGGTCTTTTTCTCTTTCTTTGACTTATTCTGTGGAGTTTTGCGAAGAAAAATTCACTAAAAATCCAGACTATCAGACTCTGGGGAGTTTGGCCATAAGGTCGAACAGTATGAAGGAGAGGGAGTAGGCACCGAGACTTCCCATCTTACCACAAAATGGTTATCCTGCTAGTAAGACCTTGATCAGGATCCATAATGGGATGGACTGCAGCACTTTCTGTCCTTGTCACCTTCATTTTATTTTTGTTTCATTTGTAATTACCCCAGCTCCTATCTTACTGTCACTTACTGGGTGAGTTGTTCATGGTCCATCGCCTTTGGGAATATACTTGCATGGAAAAGGCAACCAAACTATTCATAGAATTGTAGAATGGGTTGGGTTGGAAAGGACCTTAAAGATCATCCAGTTCCAACCGCTCTACCATGAGCAAGGATACCTCCCACTGGATCAGGCTGCCCAAGGCCTTGCCAGTATCACCTTTTTCATCATGTTCTGCAATTTTGTTTTTTGGGCCATCTCATCTCAATGAATTTCCTTGGTAGAAGAGGAAATTAAAGGCAGAACTAATTATTATATGGGTTCAAGCGTCTACATTCTCATTGAGGCCCATGACCTGAACTTAGTGAAGAGAGTAACACTGCAAGCTCTAAAGGCAAATACTTATATTTTTGGTAAGCCTTCTGCTATAAACAGTGCCAAAACATAAACAGTTTCAGTATTTGTCACTGAAAAAGATTGTTAAAGATTACTCCTCCATGATGCAGTCACCATTCATAAAAACAGAAAACCTTGTCTGTAAGTGGTATGATTGACAGGTCAAAACACTAAAGCTTCCTGAATCTGGTGTATGGACTGTTATTCTTACTAATTTTTCATCTAATCTAAATTATTATATCGTCATGTGACAGCAAACCACAAGAATTTATTCTTACAAGTTAAGTAATGTGAAGTCACTTAGCCAAGCAAAACCCATTGTGAAACCAGAGTAATTTATAAATGTCAACCTTAATTTGATGGCAGTATGAAATTGTAACTCCGGCAGACACGGTGAAAAAAATGAATAAGTTTCTAAAACTGAAATGTTTCTATTTAAGAAGGGGTAGATCATATTAATGATGCATGAATGTGCCACCTACTTGTTGAGGGCAGAATAACCTGGTGTGTAATACCTCACTGCAGGACCTACTGAACAGAAACTCAGCTTTCTGTTACAAATATGACCTTTGACAATATTCCTATGATTTGATGCTGCTGTGTTCATGTGCTTTTGCATCAAGCTGTACTCTTAGACTAATTGCATACATAAATCAGATAGAGGCATTTAAACAGGTTAAGAAATGTTTGTGGTTATTTCACACGCATAGAGTGGAAACATTCATAATTTTTTTTAATTAGGTACTCATCATCTTTGATTTCTCAAAAACCAACTAACGTTCTCATGGGCTTACCCACCGGATCGCTTCCCCATCACTTGCTAACACCAGCTCATAGTAGTGATGTGTTCTGTTCAGATATAAAAGTACAGGACACCCATGAATTGTGCCTGATATTTGTTCAACAAATGAAAAGCCAATATCCTCTGGTAAATTCAATCTTGTTACTATTCAACATTAAACATCAGATCCATGAAACTGGCAGATAAGCTGCATATGAACGAGACTGGACAGTCATGCTCTCCAGAAGCATAGTCAAGCTGTTGAGGTCAAAACAGGAACTTAAAGCAATTGAGGCAAAATGTTATCAGCAGAAAACTACCGAACAGGTTTCTGAACTGTCACTCCAGAGAAATGAATTATATTATTTTACATTACTATTATACAGATATTCATTTTCTCCTTCTCCTTGAGGCACATTTTTGGTAAAAGCCTTACCAGTTGTGCCAAATTTGTGATGGTATGTGATGTAACGAATCACAAGGAGACAGGCTGAGCGAGCCAAAACCACCATACTCCTTTTAATTAAGATGCTTTACAGCTAATTTATTTGAAGCCTTTCCAGTTGAAAGGCTGGTTCCTAGCACAGGAACTAGCCCCTCAAGTTGCAAGGGTTCTTGAAATTGGGCCGGGGTGGCACCTGTTGTGATTTTCCATGGGGTGCATACCAGCCTTTTCAGGCATTTAAAGATGTTATAATGGTTTAATCCTTTCTCTTCTGCCTTTAATCAGCGGAAACAAAAAGGTGAACTGCTGAACACTGTGGTTTAGGATGTAGGTGTGTGATTTGGGAGGACTGTGGGCGGTGGCCCTCTCCTGCTTGTCCTGTAGCTTTTTCCACTGAACTTGTGCAATTTCACGCAAGCCTGGGAGTGTGTGGGGTGTTACATACAGCTAATGCAGCAAGCTGACAGATGAGCTTTTCAGGCACTTTGCTTCATCCGGCCATCTGTTTGGTTTGGAGGGGAGGAATAGGAAGATTTCTTACTGTACAGATACAGTAAGAAAAGACAGAAAATTGGATACATAAAGGTTTATATTTTTAATTAATACAGTAGTTTGATAGCAGCATATAAATCACTGAGTTAGAACACTTTAGAACGAAGTTCTGGCACTCCCACTGCTTTAAGTAGCATTGTTATTTATAGATATTACATGAAGTTTGATGTTATGTTTAAGTGAGTGTTAAACAGTTCGGGCTGTTGTATTGTTGCTACGCACCAGAGAACCTCTGTCAAAGTGACTTTGGCACTGCGGAGTGTCTGCCTTTCTCCCTTTGTCTTCAAAACCTTTTGCCTATGTTTGCAGTTATCCATGTGCTCAGCGATGGAACAGTCTATTGTTAGTCTAGCGAGGGCAAAGTCACACTGGGATTTTTGAAAAAGAAAAAAAAGCCAATTCTTTACCTTGCCTAAAGCTTTGTTAAATATTAAACTAGCCGTACCAAGGAGTTTAGGGAAAGCAAACACTGAGGGCTTGCTAAACTTAAACTTAATAAAGTAGAAAGTTAATAGTCAGGTACAGAGTATTTTCTGGTTTAGAAGAGCCAGCTATGACAATACAGTAGTGCAAATCAACAGTGCTTTAGAAGGTTTAATTAAAAAGACAGAAGTGAAGTGAAGCCTGCAAAACTCCAAGACTCGGCCACAGAGATCTCTTCTCAACTTGAAGAGAACCCAAACCTCTTTGGCGTTCAGGGTATAATAGCTCCTGGTGGGATGTATCATTCTTATGATTCCATTTATTTATTTAGTTAGTTATTGTGTTTACTTATAATAATTTATAATTCTTCAGAGCACCTGTGAAGTTCCTGTGTTCTGTCCCATGCCAAACAACAAAGACGGTGCCCAGAAGATACGTGGTGAGATTATGTTGTAAGGCAGCTGGAGTTGTTTCCTTTCCCTTCTCCACACAGTCAAAATTTGCATTTAAAATGTGCATGCGTATCACCAGACCTCAGGTACCGGGGCACATCCCCAGCACGCTTTGAGACAGATCTGCTGATAGGATCCAAAATCATATATGTGAAATACAAAAAGCAAAATGTAAAACACAAACCATAGGTTTAACCCAGTTGCCAAGAGTTGAGGGGCTTTTGCTTAGACCAAGCATAATAGTTTATTCCTACCTTGTTATTACTCGTGTACCTGGTAAAAGCTTCTCTTTGGAAGAAAAACCACCTGCATTAGTTTTCAGGATCTGATGTTTTTCTTTAAATCATGTGATTTGTTTCAGTCTGGAAGGTTTCCAAGGGAACAGGGAGGGAAAAGGGAGAAGAGGAGTATGTGGGAACTGAGAGTGTACCCTTCTCTGCTTGTAGAAAAAATGTCTTGTCCAGCAGAGAAGTTAAATCACTCTTTATGTAGAAGGGATAGTTGGGGAACATTTATATTCACTCTAAAGAAGAAAACAGACCTAGCATATGAAATTGTATCTACAAGAGGTGGAGTAGCATTGGAAAAAATACTGAAAATTCATACTGATTTTAAATAGGGAACTAATAGTGTGTTGGGTTTTCTTTTATTCAATTTTTTTTTCAATACCACCACTGTGAAAAAATTGCTCCATGGACTGCAGTGGAAGTAATGAACCTTTGCTAAAATTACTGGAGTGTTAAAGGCATGTTTCTAGCCTATAGAAAGACACAAGTGAGCAATAAAATCTGTCCTGAGGCTGGTGTTCAGATGGGAATGAGGAAGATAAAAAACTGAGTTACATCAAGCGGTGAGAATTCTCTGGTGGAAAAAAATCTGGTAGAGCAACTATAGAAGGTTTATAAAGAAACTGGTATAAGAAATGTGGTGAAATAGCTATTATTGTACTTTACTGCTGTATTTAATAAGAATATATGTCTAAAAGCAGTGGAAGCAGTGACTCCTCATGTTTAGGACTAAAAGTCTGAACTTAAAGAAACCTGAGTCCATAATACCATGCAAGACCAATGAGGTCTTAATGTTAGTACTGGCAAGAAGAAAAATGCCCTTTGAGAGAATGCCATGAGCACAAATTGTGAGTATGGACAGGGAACTTCCTGCCTCTAGACTGCCCTTTAGAGATGGAAAAAGAGGGTGTTTAATAAAATGCTTTAAGGTTTTGCTTTTCAAGAATTTTTGCACAGAAGGCAACCTTTCCTTCTTAGTTCTCAGCTGCTGATGGCATCTGCAGTGATCAATTAGACATTGTTCCCACCATAGTAGGCAAAATAGTGGCATAAATTTACAAATGACAGTAAAAAAACCTTTTAGAAATTAGGTTTTGTCCAGTATCCAAAAAACATTCCAACAAACATAAATGTATCTGAAGTCTTAGGGTTTATTTGTTATTGCCTTTATTCTGCTTGTGTTGTGGTCTGATCCCATGGGATTCCTGCATCTGCTCTGAGGTCTAAGCATTGAACATGAGTTCATAATTTTCAGTGAAAATGTATTGGGTCCATTTGCCTTCACTGGTCCTCAACACTAAATGCCCAGTTGTTTTTGCTTAGGCCACATCTTTTGCTTAACACAGTCCTTACTTGTGTGGTTTATAGTGTGGTTCACTTAAAAGAAAACTTTTGTTTTAACATAGGGTCATTAACAGACCAAAGTTATTTCCCAAACTGATGCACTATCTCCTCTCCTCTTTTGATGCGTTGGATAACTCAGGAATGACTGATTCATCTAACAAGTCTGAGAGAAAGTTTATGTAGACAAATCCTGTTCTTGGTCAGTAGTAACTTTAAAGTTGAGTAGTGTTCAGAAAAGCATCATTCGTAAGCAACATTAATGAAAGTTGTAATGAGACCAGAGAAAAGTGAATAATTATGCTGTCTGTACTTTTTTTTCCTTTAAGCAAGCAGAAGGACTTTTAAACTTTTTTTTTAGCCACACAGTGCAAATGAGCTAGCTGATGTGTCTCAATGGGCCTTGGGACTCAGCAGATAACTCAAACAGAAATCAGCAATATACTAGCAGCTACATTGCAGTTTGATTTATGTCAAAAAGCAGTCTTCAAACAGATTTAGGGCTAGTGTGCATTTTTGTCTTCTTACAAAATGAGACCTGAAAACTAGAAGGCCGTGTGTGATGACAGAGGAGGAAAGTGCTATTAATCAAAACCACTTTTGTTCATGTCTCCAAAGCCTTTCTGCCAGCTTTTCCATTTTTATCTGTCCCTATGTTTTCAGTTTAGCAGACATCTATAGTCTGACAGGAACTACAGTAGCAGACGGACTTCTGGAATATCAAGTACTTTTATTCCTAAATACTTTCTACTCAGGAATTCCAAATGTTTCTGGAATCGAGATACTATTTTTCAAGATATTGCAAACAAATTAATTATACATTAAATATAAACAATAGTCTTCTGTGTAAAAATAAAAACAAAAAAACACTAATGAACTGGTATAGCTTTTACTACTTCAGATACTGAGAACGATCCAAACGTGTCAGTCTTGAAATGAACTGGTTTGAGAAAATTTGTTGAACCAACCAGTTATGAAAAAAAAGGTATATGAATCTATTGCTTCTTCATACAGAGAAAGCGAAAGTAGGTATTGAGACTACTAATAAGTAGATTAATAGCAAGCATAGTTGTAGTGCATGCGTTGGTGTTGAAAGTCTTCCAGCTACATTGCCTTAACCTACAAATACACATGAAGGGGTGCAGGGTGGAGTGTTAACTGAAGTTCACTGTATTGTTTTGATTAAATTGTGTAGTGGGTGGCTATCTTCTGTAAATAGCAGGGGATTGACACTTCTGTTGAATTTTCTGTGTATTCACTGTCACTCTAAATTTATTTTCTCTGTGTCTTAGTATGCCACTTCCATTTGAATATGAAATGAAATTTTCTATCTGAAGGGTATTTGCAGCTTTTCTGTAGGGTGAAGGGTAATCAGTATAGTGTTAAGGGAGGTAATGGTAACCAACTCTTCTACTTTTCCTTGGAAGATAATATGAAAGATGAAAGAGGTAGGCAAGTGCAAAGATTAACAGCTCCACAAAATAGTTTTCCATGAAGTCTTGGAAAAGCTACATACTAAGGAAACACAGTTTCTGTTGTCAGTGGTTACAAACAAAAGGCTATGGAAATGTGGAAATTTTTTACATACTTGAAAAAGAAAATTGATTCTCCACTTGACAGGAAGTTATAAGCTCCCATAAGCTTGTGTTGCTGTAGCTTGTACCATACCAAGTACATATATCAGTAGAGGAGAAAGAAAAACATAAGACTATTTTTTCATTACCCTTGGCAACAGTATCATCTGTGCCTTTCATTTTGTTAAATGCTTTTTTTCACTCTCGATTAAAGTTTATGTCTATTCTACAACTCTAAAAACCTAAGCACAAATGGAAATGTGAGGGTGTGTACGTTTCTGAAAACATCAGTTTTTTATTTCAGTATCATAACTTCCATAAAGAGGATGTTGTCATGATTTAACCCCAGCTGGCAAATAAGCACCACAGAGTCACTCACTCACTCCCCCTCTAGTGGGATGGAGGGAGGAGAGAATCAGAATGGTAAATGAGAGAACTCATGGGCTGAGATAAGAATGGTTTAATAAGAAAAGCAAAAACCACATATGCAAGCAAAGCAGGGAATTCATTTACTACTTCCCATCAGCAGTCAGGTGTTCTGCCGTCTCCAGGAAAGCAGGACTCTATCACACATAAAGCGTACTTGGAAAGACAAACCCTATCACCCCCCTCCTCTTCCTCCTTCTTCCCCCAGGTTTTATATGCTAAGCATGATATCATATGGTACGGACTATCCCTTTGGTCAGCTGGGATCAGCTGTCCCAGCTGTGCTTCCTCCCAACCTCTTGTGCATGCCTAGCCCACTCACTGGCAGAGTGGTTTGAGAAGCAAAAAAGGCCTTGACTCTGTGTATGCATTGCTCAGCAGTAATTCACACATTCTTGTATTATCAACACTGTTCCAGCACAAATCCAAAACATAGACTGGTACTAGCTACGATGAAGAAAACTAACTATCCCATCCAAAACCAGCACAGATGTGAGCATGCACTTCAGAATGCTTCAAACTGGCATTCTCAGGTGAACTAGACTAGTGTTTAAATTTAATTTAGAAATATATTTTCCTTTTACAGTACTGTATTTTAAGTTCCTGTACATGTTGTATTGAATGTGTACTCTTGTTCAGTCTTTTAGTGGTGACGTATGATCTGTTGCACTTAGTGTAAAATGTTTTGCATAGTTATGTTATATTCTTCTGTCTCTGTTCATACACTGATATTCTTGGCTTCAGCTTTTGTATCTAAAGCAAAATAATGGTTTCACAGTTTGTATATTCCTTTCGCTAACTTAAGTATGTTGAAATTTGTCCACTAGTTCTAGAAGGTAGACAAAACCATTTTGTGTTATTTCGCAGATATTTCATAAAGTAGGTAGGACTTACTTGCTGGCGGAGGAGGGGAAAATAAGTTCCTTTCTTTTTCCTAAGGGGAAAAAATGCGTTCCTTTAAGTAAGCAGATATATGCTGATCAAAGATATTAGGAAAATATTGCTGGTGGCTTGAATTTCCAAACAATTTACTTGATACTCAAAGTATGGTCTTCTAAATGCTTTTGGCCCTTTTTCCCCAGCTCCTGCCAGTGGATGGACATCAAACAATATTAAACCACCTGGAGCAACTGCCCCGACTGAAAAACTGGTGGCAGCACCTCAGCTAAATGAGCAAGACACGTTGGTTCAGAAGGCAGAGCATATTCCAGCTGGAAAGCGTACTCCCATGTGTGCACACTGTAATCAAGTCATTAGGTTTGTATCTGTTCATCTTGCAGACTTTCTGACAGTGGGGCTTTGTTTTGCTTTTGTGGGTTTTGATTCCTTAGTCACAAGTGTTTTAAGGCTTCATTTCAGTAAAGCACAATGCTGTCTTCATGCACAGTTTATCAATACTGAGAATGAGAATAATAATGGAGGAAAAACGTTGTGAACTGCTAACAGTCACAGCCTTACAACCTGTTTTACGGGAGAACCAGAAAGCTGGGTGGAGTAGAGAAAATGTAAAACCAAAGAAAACTAAGCAAGTTAGTTTTCCTGTGTTCACCTATTCAGTTTATTTCAGTTTAAAATTAAAACCAGACACAGCCAATCCACTATACACTGCATCTTCAATGCAAGAAACTTCATTGCTTTTTACAGCACCTGTGGTTTAGCAGGGTTAGCTGATGCTTTGTGCCATGGGGTCTCACAGCACAGTCTGCAGATCAGTCCTGAGCAGTCATCCTCTCCTCTCGGGCCTTGAATCACTTGCTGTTACTCCCTGCTTCCCACTTTGATCACCACTAAAGAGTGGATGAGCTACTGCCTTGTAAGGAGGGGAGTGTATTGGTCCATGGATCTTTTACTCCTTAGGGGGGATGAGGAGAAACTGTGGAGTCCTACTTGACAGTACTTAAACCATTGGCACCTATTGTAAGTGACACCTCTTCATGGATAGTAACTGATACACATGTCTAACTTCTTTGTAATTTGCTGGTGGTGTTTAATTCCTTATATTTCTTCTTATGTTAAATACCACCTCAATTATTAAAAACAAGTGTTGTTTCATTTGAGGGTGAGTTGATGTGCATTTATCAATGCTAGATATGCCTCATGTTTGCTGCATACCATGTATTTAAATATTACAATGGCATTTTGAGTTCAAGTTTTAGCGTAATTACAGTTCATGCCTGTAGTGGTAGATTTACCTATGAAAAGGTAGGAGGAGGATCAAGTGACATGGCATTGTACATCTGTTTTGAAGCCAAAATGTGTTGCGGGGTTGGTTACTTTACACTCAGGCATAGAATAACCATGGCTGGTTAAGCCAAAACCATTTCTTAGAGACATCTTATAACTTTTTAACATATCTTTAATTATTCATACAGTGATTGTCTGAAGAGCCCAGTGTTTTCCAAAGCTGCATTAAATAAGCTTTTCTTTCCCTGTCTAAAAGAATCAAAGCTGGAGGCAAACTGATGATGTAATTGTTGTGATGGTCTTAAAAACTTGCGACGTTTCCTGATGAAGACTCCTGGTTCCCTGGCAGTCTTACTGAGCACTGCAGTGCAGAATTGGCTCTCTGTTTTAAGTCCAGATGTGTTTTCTCTGAATCTCTATTGAGAACATTCTTTGGCATATCTGCTTGTGAATGATGGTTTGGCTTTGACACCTTTTCATACAACTTAATTGTTTTTAAAGGCAAAAGGGAAAAGTACAAATGGTGCTTCCCTTCGGCATCTCCTATACAGAGATCATTGCATTTTCAAGTAAGGAGAAAAAGAAACTTCCAAGAATGTGGCCTGCTATATGGTTAACTGTAAAGTAGATTGCCTCCTTAGCAGATGTCGAAGTCTTTTTAATCTCTCTGCCACCAAATTTCAATTCTGACTTGCTGTCATAATGAAAGCCACATGAGAAGCTACATTGTTTGCATATGAATGCATCGTGATCATACTGATAAAGCTCTATTTAGTTACAGAGGAAAGATAGTGAAATTATGCTTATATTCCATTTACATTATTTAGTTCTTCCAGTTTGCCCCTGTTATCATGGCTACAAACAGGACCCAGGTGTTTTGGTTGCTAACTAAATTTACGTGCCTGGTGATCCTTTGGGGCACAAGATTCTGTAAATATTGTTGTACATACATCAGAATCTCTTTTTAAAACAGAATTGCGACTGTTTGCCTCCATCTGTGAATTTGATTCACATGGTGTAGATGGTGTTGTCAGAAATTTGTTCAGAAACCCTTAGTACAATGAGTAGCCCAGAATAGAGCTGTATTCGTAATGAACTTGCTAGTTTGATCATTCTGCATCTATGGATGGAAGGAACATGGGGTTTTAGCACCACCTTCAAAAAAATTTGTTCTAGTCAACAGAGGTATGTGGGATTTTTTTTAAATTTAAATAGGGAAGGAGAAAATGAAGCCATCTACAGCTATTTTCCTAGCATTTCATGCCCTAGCTACTTCCCATCAGATGTCATGAGTGTAGGCATATGGCCCCCTCAGTCACATCAAGGCTATAAACTCATTTCAAATGAATGCAAATAAATACCTTTCCTTACTGGATACTAGTGTTTGCAATCACAAAAATATGCAGAGACCAGGAACACCTCAAAGTTCTGAATGTCATGTTTTAGTGTATTTTACATGGTAGGTGGTTTGTTTGGTTTTTTTCTTTCTTCAACATGCATTGGGGCATTTTTTAATGTTGCTGACATCATTAAGCTGCAGCACCAGCTTGACATGTTTAAACTGTGGCCTAATTAAAAGGAAGATTGCATTTAGAAAGTGTTCTTCTGGACACAAGTATGCATGGAGCCAGCCTGCTAATGTAGCACCTCAAAAGTACTGTGCAGGGCATGGCCAGAGCTGTCTGGGGACTTTGGGAAACAAACTGTGTAGATGCCCTTTCAGGCTGTTCTCCATGCGTCTGGGTTCCTGTGTGCTGTCCTGAGAGGCTAACGTCAACATGTCAGAGCTGTAAACTCCAGAGAGCTACATGCAGCAGATGTAAAAATTCCTTCCCCTCCCATCCCTAGCACACGTTCTTTCCATTGCAGAGCTAACTAAGCCTGTCGTTTTGATGCAGATGGTCAGAAACTCAATCCTACCTGGAGCTGGGAGAGCCTCTTCAGTGTCAGCCCTGTGTTAATGAATCTGTTAAATTAGCCTGTGCTGACATGGCGCACTGAGAGCACTTTGTTGTACATAAGGGCTTGTATTGTTTGATCAGTACATAACTGAAAGGACATTGATGTAAAAAGGTGCTTGTAGGGCAGCGGGAGGGTATCAGATTAGGTCAGTGTTTGCACTGCTCCACTGGGAGTAGGGGCCAGAGAGCTGTGCTCGACCCTGACTCCCTTCTTAAAGGGCTACAAGCTGTTCTCCCAAGACCCTCTGTTTCACTGCTTTCGTTCTGATAATAAGAGGTAAATAGAAGAAACTGTTGCAGATTAAATATGTTCACCATCTCAGAAGGTGTGTGAGTTGTCCTGAATCTGAGTCCTTTATTTTGTACTGCGCATCCTGTTGAAAATATGTGGCATCTCCAGAGAAACTGTAGAAGAGAAACGAAAACAATTACCCCCTACTGTCCTCCAGCCACTTATATTTCCATCTTACAGGCAGTATAACCTTGGAAACAAGTGTTAAGGTGTTTTGTTTTTTTTTCTCTATTGCTGTTACTGTGTTCATACGAGAATCTTATCTTACACAAAATTGTTTATGTGGCTTACTCAGTTTAAAAAACATGTTAAGCAACAAGGTGGTGATATTAGAAGCTTTACACTTTTTTTGCAATGAGATATAGGGTCAGAAAAAAAGTGACACATTACTGAAAGAGTGACACCTGTATTGGTGTTACAAAAATGGAAAATCTGGTGGAGGAGGTGAACCACAAAGTTCATCTAAAAACAGAATACTGGAAGGTTAAGTATTGGTGGGACCTAGGATTCACCTTACTGATGAAAATAAGTTCATTAAAGAAATTAGCATGCTGACTGTGTTTTCACATGAATACAGATTACAATGACATATGCCTGGGATTTATGAGTTACAAACTGAGAAGTTTGTGTTGATTGAGAAATGGGCAACTTCATCTTATCCATTAAACTTTTTGCATTAGCCAGACAAATACTATAAAAGCATCTTCATTTTGTGTTTGCAAATGGAAGAGGAGGCTCTGTATTTGGAGAAAGTGGTTGTATTTTAACTAACTTCTGTAGAGGGGGAGGAAATCCAAACAAACCAACAAAAAAAACCCACCAAAGAACAATAAAAACTACACCAACCACTGGGGTAGGTTATCCTGTAACGAACTTGTCAGGTAAAGACAGCAATTGAATTTTTTGCTACACAAGAAACTGCTGTTAACAGCTCTTAATGGAGTCAAGTCTACTTGAGGGTTTGTGGCCTTCATACAAATGGACACTTAAAGAGAATTTATCGTATCACTGAGTCAAATATCTGTTTGCAATAGATAGAGGTAATTTGGACAACAGTGAACATCCTTCTTCTTCTTCTTTCCCTAGCAGCCAATTCAGCATTGTATTTAATGTAGTTCTAAAATAAATGTAGTGGAGTGAAGTGAAGTAGTGTTTATAGTAGTTTGCTGTTTCTGGGAGGTAATCCAATGTGAATAGGTCTAGTCAACACACAACACTTTCTTGGAGCCCGTAAGAGGAAGGAGGGATGGAGCAGTGTAAGTTTGTGAACAGCGTAAAAATGGCACGGAAGAATCACAGGTTAAGCCTATTAGCAGCTTTTCAGGAGCCAACCCAAGGGTGTTTGCTGACAAAATCTGCTTTTTTTTTTTTCCTAACCAGAGGACCCTTCTTGGTGGCTTTGGGGAAGTCATGGCATCCCGAGGAGTTTAATTGTGCTCATTGCAAAACTTCTATGGCTTATATTGGATTTGTGGAAGAGAAAGGGGCCTTGTATTGTGAGGTCTGCTATGAGAAGTTCTTTGCCCCTGAGTGTTCAAAGTGCCAAAGGAAGATACTTGGGGTAAGTGACCAGCAAGTGGCCTGGTTTTCAGAGGGAACAATAACTATGGTGTTCAGTGCTTCTCTGTAATAAAATTCTCTTTTACATGGCCCATTCTGCATTCTTCCAAATGTACACTGACATACCTTTTCGGCTCCTTTCATATACAGAGTATATTTTTGATTCTTGTAAATATTTTGATTCTTGAGCCTTTTCAGTCTGCAGTCTCCTTAGGTCTTCCAAGTTTGGCTCTTGTTTTCATGAAGCTGCTCTTTATGTGCTGTGATTGCTAAATTTTTGTGTGGAAAATGTTTTTAATTGGCAGCTTTTTACAGAATGGGGAGGAGAGGAGGGCATTATAAAAATAAATTATATCCCTTAACTAAGGAGAACATTCTGGTTGGCTAGATCTTAAGCACTGAAGTATTCCCAGTGGTAATGAAGACAGAAAGATGCATTATCCTACTCGGCACTAATATTGCTAATTTGAGCCTGCCAGCTGATTGAACACTGCTTTACAGCAGACAGCAATGTGCCTGAGCATTTGTGTAACTGGGGTCATGCAGGGCTCTGGCAGTGCAATTCTCAAGCCCTTTTGCCACTATAGTGTCTTCCAAAACAGCACAAAGCAGTCGTAATTTTCTGTTTGGTGTCTTCTGATTAACTATTCAAAGACTTGAGGAGACATTGGAGATGCTGCCTTTTTTTTTTCAGGGAACAGTTATGGCTGAGATTAATTCAAGTGGAAAAAGGTGAATAAATGAGTTGTTAAATCTGTCCAACTCTATGCTCAACTTTTCAAAATATGAAAGGTTGCTTATGACAAATGAGATGTACCATAAATTAAGCACCTTCTTAGGTTTAATATCAGCAGAGACTGTGTACACAACCCATTTTCAAAGTAACAGTAGGAAACAAAGTATACTTGAAATAAATCAAGTGTGGAGGCATGGTCACCACAATCTAGTCATCACATCAAAATAATGTGCTAATAACACGTTTTCTAATTCCCACAGGAAGTAATAAATGCTTTGAAACAAACTTGGCATGTTTCCTGCTTCGTGTGTGTGGCCTGTCATAACCCCATCCGCAATAACGTCTTCCACTTAGAAGATGGTGATCCCTACTGTGAGACGGGTAAGGAGCAGCACAATCAAAGTTTACTGCAACTGTGCAGGGAAGCAGAGCATAATATGATTGGAAAAATTAATGATTCCTTTTTCTTAGAAGGAAGTGAAAGCATTATTTCAGAATGAATATCCCAGCAAAGTTATGTAATTTTATGTCAATTAAAAGCAACAACAAATAGTATAGACCCTTTGAGTTTGCAGCAGGAGAAACTGGTGAGAATATCTTCATTGGCTTTAGTCTAGAGAAGGGTTACACAGACGATCCGAGGGCTGGAGCACCTTACATACAAGGACAGGCTGAGAGAGTTGGGCTTGTTCAGCCTGAAGAAGAGAAGGCTCAGAGAAGGTCTTATAGTGACCTCCCAGTACCTGAAAGGGGCTCCAGGAAAGCTGGAGAGGGACTGTTCATAAAGGCTTATGATGATAGGATGAGGGGTAATGGGTATAAACTGGAGAGGGGCAGATTTAGGCTTGATGTGAGGAGAAATTTCTTCACCATGAGAGTGGTGAGGCACTGGCACAGGTTACTCAGGGAAGCTGTGGCTGCTCCATCCCTAGAGGTGTTCAAGGCCAGGCTGGATGAGGCCTTGGGCAGCCTGATCTAGTGGGATGTCCCTGCCCATGGCAGGGGGGTTGGAAGTGCATGATCTTTAAAGTCCCTTCCAACCCAAACTATTCTATGATTAGCAGGAACAGGCTTCTTGGCACAGGTTTTACTTGATATTCCCATTAAGCCCTCAGCTGTAGGTCCAAGTGATAGAGAAAAGTGTTAATTTTAGGGTGACTTTCTGGTTGGCTTTAAAATAATCTGGAGTTGATGTAAATCTGCACATAAACAAGCAAATGCAAGTGGAGTAATGTATTTTACTCTGAATAACGATATATATTCACAGCCAGAAGGGACTTCCAAGAGTAAGCAGCCTGCCGGGAATTTTTTGCAGGATCAAACATAACATCTGTTGAACATAAGCTTGGGAAAAAAAACAGGCTGTTAGGGGAAAAATGCAGTGATGCAATTATAGTACTTGAAAGTCTGATGAGTAATATTATGTGAGAGATGTGACTTAGAATTTCACAGGGATTATGTTTTGGTTTTAGTGCTTCCAGCTAATTGTATCTTTTTGATTGAAATGAACAGGTTTTATTTATGTTGGTTTCCTAGTTTGCTTAAAATTTTCCATGTAGTCTTCTGGGCTAGCAAAATTCCCACAAAATGGAAAAGGAACAAAATTGTATCAAAATTGTCTGTTTTCATAATGCCTGCTGTTTGCATCCATATTAGGACCATCAATTGGACCTTTCCTGTGTTTTTCCTTCTACTGTAAGGTACATTGTAGTTAACTAGAGGTGGAAGTGGATTGACTAGGAAGACAATTTTCATTAATCCTAGTGATGTGTTTGGAGCTAAGTTTTCCTTCTGGATTGATGCCACAATTGTTTGTAGTGGATGTCACAGAGAGTGCTACATACTGAAAGGGTGAGGAAAGTAGACAAAATTTATCCAAAATTTCTCTTTTGGAGTGTCTTTTAATGAGGTGTTGGCAAATACAAAAGGATGCAGGAGGTTATTGCTAACTCAGTGATACAAGTAAGGTAACATGTTGCTCCTATTGCATTTGTGGAGCAGCAGAGGAAATGGATATATGAGCAGCGTTCTCCAGTGCGATAGCATGGTGAAATTTCATCCTGAAGCAATCTGAAGCCCCTAATCTTGGAACCTTTCCATGATTCAAAAATAGTTCTGGAGGAATCAATAACTCCCCTTTGGTGGAAAGCTAGTGACTGAGTTTGTTCTGCTAATATTGAATTCTTGTTCCTGCCACCAAATGACTCCTGTGTTGTGCAGTGCATTGATTTCTGCTACCGTTACAACTCGCATGCAAAAATGCACACTCTTCTGTTCTGTTCTGTATCCCAGGAAACCCTGGGATAAAAAAGTCAGAGCATTATACTTCTCACAAAGTTTATTTCTGAGATAGAAAGTTGCTAGCAGAAGTTAATGTAGGCACATTCTGTGAGGCATTATTGCCAGTGATATGTTGTAATGACTCTGGCTCTCTAACTAGATGTTAATTTGAGATATATTCATTCTTCAAAGACTCTCAGTCCCACTGGAGTTAAAAGTCTATGACTAATTTTAAAGAAGCAAGGAGTAAATGTCATTACCAACTTTCCTTCTTTCTATTGCAAAGGGTTCTAATTTTAAATCTGTATTTGAAATTATAATAGCATCAGCTATTAGCATTACGGGGGTTTAATCTGCAGAATGTTCTGGGTTTGGATATTGATGCTAAAATTAAATTAAAAGTGCAGATATCTACAACTGAATTTTTCTTAAAGTGCAAGGTTAGTAACCTAGTTTTGAAAATGGTGTGTACAGGAAGAATTGACATGTTACTGTATGAGAAGTCTGCCTTGGGAGGCTTCTATTGTATAAAATTCAAGCATGCAAAAGAAAAAGAAAGCTGATGCCCTTCATTCTGCCTTGACTATTGCCTTTCTTTAGAAGAAAAGCCAGCAACCTTATCAACACAAATAGCATGTCAGCTAACAAAAGGCCTTAACTACTGGCACCAGAAAAATATCAGTAAAAGATTCTGTAGGAACACAATACCAAGAGCTGAAACAGTAAGGTCACAAGACCATGTACTTCAGGATTTTCAGTGGAGGTTTTGGACCATTTGCCATTTTTATTGTCTTTCTCCTGGTTAAGCACTTGCAAATTCATGCCAGTAGCATGGATTAATGCAGGTGATCAGTGAAGATGTCCCTCACCTTTGGCAGCCCTTACTTCATCACTACGAAGGCAGTGAGGCGCTGGCACAGGTTACTCAGGGAAGCTGTGGCTGCCCCATCCCTAGAGGTGTTCAAGGCCAGGCTGGATGAGGCCTTGGGCAGCCTGATCTAGTGGGAGGTGTCCCTGCCCACGGCAGGGGGGTTGGAAGTGCGTGATCTTTAAGGTCCCTTTGAACCCAAACTATTCTATGATTCTTCAAGGGCTTTTCTTTTCCAGATCACTTGTGTTCCCCATCCTGCTGAGAGGCCTCCAATGATGATGCTTTTTGAGGTCATCATACAAACCCCACTTACTAAAATAAGACAGGACTCTTCCACTGGGCTTAACACATATGATAACCCTCTGTTTTTTATGCTGCCATAAGTACTAGAACTGTATATTCTAGTTGAGAAGCACGAGAGAGAATCACAGAATCACAGAATCACCGGGTTGGAAGAGACCCACTGGATCATTGAGTCCAACCACTCCCACAAAACACTAAACCGTGTCCCTCAGGACCCCGTCCACCCGTAACTTAAACACCTCCAGGGAAGGCGAATCAACCACCTCCCTGGGCAGCATATTCCAGTGCCTAATGACCCTTTCCGTAAAAAACTTCTTCCTAATCTCCAACCTAAACCTCCCCTGGCGGAGCTTGAGGCCATTCCCCCTTGTCCTGTCCCCTGACACCTGGGAGAAGAGGCCAGCTCCCTCCTCTCCACAACCTCCCTTCAGGTATTTGTAGAGAAGTTAATAACTATGTAGAGCTCATGCTGTAAGGACTGCTTCTCCCCCAGCCCCTACCAATGCGCTGTTGATCTTAAGAAATTGAAACACCAGGAAGATGGAAGCACTGCTCACTTGAAGGGATAAAGAAGGGGATGAGGAGAACTGAATTAGTGAGGAAACCAGGGCATTCTAGTCTTTCAGTCGAGGAGCTCTTTATTCAGTGTACCGAATATTATAAAACTCAACAAATGCAAACCCACTGGAACTGAAAGAAAAGCACAAAGGATTCAAAGGGTCAGTCTCACTTTCCTGCATGTGCATAATTTTTTTATCTGTTTGTGTGTGTTTGCAGATTACTATGCCCTTTTCGGTACTATGTGCCATGGCTGTGAATTCCCCATTGAAGCCGGAGATAGATTTCTTGAAGCTTTGGGCCACACTTGGCATGACACTTGCTTTGTATGCTCAGTAAGTAAAAGTAGTCCACATTTTAAACGAACTCATGACAGCAGTGCTTGTGCTAACCTGACCGATGTGGGAGTTAACAGATTTAACCTCTTCAGTCCTCTGAGCCCAAAGAAAAAACGCTTTCCCAATTATTCAGCAGATACGTTGCTATTGTGAGCCTTTGGCACCAGTCCAGAGGAGTTGGCCTGGACTGCAGCCATGCATCCTAACATTTAACACTTGACATTTACTTCCTCGGAGCAAATGTTGAAGGCCATACAGGAATGAGCTGTTTCTAAAGTAGCAAGAGTGGTTTTGACATAAAGGCACTGTAGCCTAAGTATCACTTGCTAATATTTTATGACCCCAAAAAAACCCCTCCAGTCCTTGTGATGGGATACGTACTTAAAATGCTGAACCTAACTCTGCTCCCAGTTAAGAACCTGTTGCCTTAGATGTTACGCTTGCATCAATCATTAGTATTACATCTAAAAGATCATCCCTGGAAAAATGGTAATAATTTTTATTCTTTGAATATAATTGTGCATTGTTCAGTGCTATGATCTGGCACTCTGAATAGTATATGGTGTAATTCATCCATCTGAATTGGGTGATGTTTTCTTTTTTTATCCAATTTCAGGTATGCAGTGACAGTTTGGAAGGTCAGACTTTCTTCTCCAAGAAAGATAAGCCACTGTGCAAGAAACATGCTCACTCTATCAACATCTGATGCTTGGAGCTCTTCTTGTGTAACAAATGTACTGAGAAGAAAGAAAAGTTAAAATGTCCCTGTCAATAACTGGTTAAAATTATTTATGTATGGTTTTCTAAAAATAGAAGAGAAATGTGGAAACGTGGGGAGGGTTATAGACTAATTTTTTGAGCGTTTATCAGTTAGGGGTTTGCCTCATAAAAAGAGAGGAAATGGGAATTGCACCCAAGCCAAACTATTAGAGTGCCTTTACCTCTATACTTGGCACGTTACTGCATTGATTTTATGATTTTATGCCCACATTTATATCTGCTTTAGTATGACAGTGAAATTTCTATAAAAAAGAATACCTGATATTAGACATCTTGGTTATGCTGCTGTTCAGCAAATAAAAGGAGATTGGCTTCGGCGATCCTGATCACTTTATTGCCCTGATGTTTTTTAAGGTGTATCTAGAAATATTGCAGCTAAACTCCTTCAAAGAGGAACTCAAAGGAAAGATAAGATTACATGGAATATGGAGTTCAGCAACTGATGTTTTTATCTGATACTCATATACATGAAGACTCCTACACAATTACATGTACCCGTGTCTTTAGCAGTTAAGCCACTGGTGGGTCTGGAAAAGACAGAGATTTTTACAAAGCAGTTAAGTGGGGCAGTGGCTATGCTGATGGACAAGGATAGTTTAGAAGATGCCATTTAGAAGAAAGCATAGATGTGATACTCTTCCTTAACTCTGGTACTACCAGAACACTAGCAAAAAGAAACCTGCTAGTGAAGGTCTGTTTGGCAGGATGGAAATGTCAAATCAGATCTTATAAATAAGGGAGAAGGAATTATGTTGTTATGTTTGCAGTTCGGGTTTTAGATAGTTTTAAGTGCCTTGGAAAGGGGAAATTGCACTGAATCTGCAGGTAACAGCATTTTATATTCAGAACATGAGACTTTGGTGTTGAATGAGGGAAACTGCTGAAGTGCAACTTAGGACATTGTTTTTTTTCTCAGTACATTCTTTACCATGCAGCTCATAAATATGTATATTGGTGGTGTGCCAGGTAGTATACTGAAAATTTACTTCCTTGCTCAGCTGTTATGATTTTTATTAGTTTAGGCTTTGTTTCACTCTTTTCCTCCAGATGTAGGGAATATATTGTTGAATAATATGATATGGACTTAGGCAGCTAAGTATCTCTCAGTGCTTGCAAGGGAGAAGAGAGACAATGCTGTCATTATGCATTTACTGTGAGCCAGGAGACGTAGCCAGTTCTGTGGCTTGATATGAATTTTGCCTCCATACAGAGAGCTAGCACAAGATGTGCACCAGCTAAGTCCCACTTAACTTCAAATTAGGGCTTAAGTGGTGTGGAGCAATTGTAGGCATATTAGGGGAGAGGTGATGACCCTCTGCACGGGGTGAATTTCGCTCCAGCAGAGTTGCACAACAGAGACAGGGGCCCTCTCAGGGCCAGATTGGAGTCCTGAAGGAAGCTGAATTTACGTGCTATTTATTCAACTGGGATGTCAGAGCTGAATTGTCTTTAGTGCTCTTTCCAGTAAATATTAGAAGTACCTATTTACTGGTTTTGTTGAGGGGTTTTGCGGTTTTGTTTTTTTTTTTACTGATACAAAGGACAGGTTTACCCATAAAAACATGGGCAAAATTACAAAAATTTGCTGTGTTTGAGTAAAGCAAATGTAAAAAGGAACATTGACAAAAAGAGGGGAAAAGAAAACCAAAATTGCTGTGCTGAAATATGAAAAGATGGCTTTCTTACTAATTCAGAGAGACAAGTTCATGTAGTGGATTGTTCAACTTTAATTCCTGAAGTTGTTTTTCTTCAATACTACCACATTTCTTTTTTAACTTCTGGTGGTACAGAAGAAATGTCATAAAGCTGTTAAAAATGTTTACACTTTTGTAGATGTACCCTTTTGTGAGTTTAGCTGAAAATCAAAAGGGTGGAAGCAGACTGGACAATGTACAGCAATACATGAGCCAGGTTGCTTTTGAAATGAGGTGGAAATGTTGAAATGAGACCTAGAGACTAGGTTTCAGTGGAGCTTTGTTGCACATACGTGGGGAAAGAGGATGAGAATGCACAGGATAAGGCATTTGGTAATTTCTGCAATTCAAACCTCACTGTTTGAAAGAGGGATAGAAACTTTTCAGTTTCTCAGTGTCCTTAAAATCAAACTGAATTTTGTTTAGTTTCATAATTTCAATTAGAATTGTATTTCTTAATCCATATACTCTGGGATTTGAATTTACAGTCATTAATGAATTTGAGGACAGAAGCCTGAAAAGTTCCAATAGTACTGCTTCATTTAGCTGCTTTGCCTTTTAATTTCTCCTTTTATCTATTTGTGTAAAATTTAAAAGGAAACATAGAGTCACTGATACATAATAAATATTTAATGGCTCTACCAACTTATATAAATCCTCTAAAGGAACATAATTTTTATTGTAATTTTAATAAGTGAGATTTTAGTAGAGCACTTTATAATAATGCCATTTATCTCACTGAATATTTATTACCTTTTTTTGTTTAGGACTATTTCGTACGGTTATCTTTGTATTTTGTTTTATTTGTAAGCCTCCGTATTTACCTCTAGAATCTTCTGATGTGTGAGTGTGGGTATGTATTAATACGTACTTCTCTATACACACGTGCATATGCATTTGTATTGACAGGCCTAGATGTATATGCACATACACATACTCATATTTGACTGCAGACTTGACATAGCAAAAATCAGCACCATTCCATCATAATTTGTGGATCTCATGAGAGATTTCATCTGACACATTTTGAGGGAGTGTTAGAAAGTCAGGAGAGACATGTTGGTAACCTAACTGCTGTAGTTTTTTGCATGTATTTTCAGTCAGTAATTGCTTTTCTTCCAAGACTGTGTCTGTAAGAGAATTTGGTTTAACTCTCTTTGAAGGTAGGGCTTTGTGAGTGAATAACTGAATCATGATGACAGTTTCAGTATATTGTAACTAAACAATTCAAAATTACGTGTAAATATAAATGCTTAATATAACAATGCAATAAACATAAAAGCTAATGTTCAGTTGCATACCTGTTTCTTCACGAATCTACTCAAGTCATCTAGTGATATGAGTAGCTTTGCAAATGAGTTAGAAGGGGAACTTAACCAATTCACACTTCACTTGTTTGAATTTCCTTTTTATCCCCCATTGTTTTATGCTAAAAAAACAGCTATTAAGTGCTGAAGATTTTCTTGCTTGTGTTTAATAGTCTTTGGCATCCAGTTTTGGCTGTTCGCATTTGCAATTCAGTTATAATTAAAACCAAACCAAAACAAACAGAACCAACACAAAACCCCAAACTCTCTATCTGTCCTCAGATGTTCTGTGATTGTTGAATGTTTTCTTTTTCTGAATCATAATCAGTAGAAGAAAGTCAGATTGTACACGTAAACGGATACCACTTGCTTGTTTTTCAGTTTTTTGGGGTGGAATGGAGGTTTGCTTTGTGTAAAAGGACCTGGGAGTCCTCGTGAATGCCAAGTTGACCATGAGCTGGTGATGTCCCCTTTGTGACAAGGAAGACGACCAGCCTCTGGGAATCCAGTCAGCAGGTTGAGGAAGGTTATCTCTCTGTTCAGCCTTGGTGAGACACATCTGGAGTGCTGTATCCAGTGCTGCTTTCACCAGTAGAAACAAGACATGGACATGCTGAAATGAAGAGCGAAGAAGATGATTAAGGACTTGGAGAATTTGTCATACAAGGAGAGGCTTAGAGAAGATCATAGACATATTACAAATATCAGGAGAGAGCAGTAAAGAAGAGAAAGCCAGACTCAGCTCAGGGCTACATAGCAACAGGACAACTGAGAATGGTCAAACATTGGCATAGGCTGCCCTTAGAGATTGCAGTGTCTCTGTCCTTGGAGATAATCAAAACCCAATCGGACACAGCCCTTTGACTACATAATGCTTATTCATCTCCAAAAGTCCCTTTCAGCCTCAGCGAGTCTCTGATTCTCCATCTTTTTTCAAGATGGAATGAAAGACTGAAATATGGTATTAAACACTGTGGAATATGTAACCATGTAAAACTTAATATTGGCCAATTAGTACTTATTTGCTGTCTTTGCTTCATTCTACCGCCCAACTAGAATACTTTACAATGCTTGTTTGGAAGTGTTTAATATTTTCCTAAGTTGTGGCTGTTCAAAGCAATACTACTTGCTCTGGAAAGCATTATCCGATACTGTACTTAGCCTTGACATGCAGCAGTCTGCTTTCACCATCTACTCTAACATGGTTAATTACTTCATGACAACACCAGCCTGGTGAGACTCCTTAGCTGAGTGTCTCTTAACTAGGCAAATGCAATGTTTTTTTTCTACCTTTATTTACACAAGCAAAGGAAAACACTGCACACAGCTCTATAAAATTTAGAGGCAACTTTACAGAAAACTTGCCTCCACTTCAGTGTTCAGGCTATGAACAAGACAAACGCAAGTCTATTTGCAAATAGTATATTAAACTCCAGAAGCCAAAATTTTAAAGACATCAAGTCTGCATGACATTTTAATGGCAGAGGTTTGGTTTCTGTCAATCACAACATCATGTAACATTAAAATGTACTGACAAAAAAAGAGATCTGTCATTCATTCATTAAGACACTATAATCCAGTGTAAGATTTATATGCTTAAAACTCAACAGTGTGTTTTCACAATAAATCCACTTTCACTGCCTAGCACAGAACAAATCTCTCTGTCATTCAAAACATTTGCTGGTCAAAATGTTCTGTATGAGATCTTCAAAGGATTTCTCACAAAATTGCATATAAATCCTTTTACCAGCAAAGGCTTAATTTAGGTTCAGGTTTTACTTTCTTGGGACGCTGGTTATTATCTTGTGCTCAGACAAGATCTTGGTTATATCAGAAACACGTAGTGCCTAATTTATTATTAGCAGTCTGGTGTTAATTAGGGGGAATTACCAGAAATAGTTTGCTTGATGGAAATTTATTATAGGATCACACTATACTGATGGCAAAATAGGAGTCACTGAGAGACTGCAGCTCCTTCTCATAACCAACTAATTAATAAGGTGTCAAAATTCCTCTTGAGAAGGGTTTGGTCCTAACTATGGGAACCTCGGAGAGCAAATGGTTCCTATGCAGTATTTAAAATTTAAAAGAGGAAAAGGGGAGAAAAAGCTGCCCAGCAGAAGGCTCAAAAGTAGTATGGCTTTTTCTTGAATTCATGAAAGAAAATGCTTAGCTTTGTTTCCAAGCTCATTAAAGAGTTGCTTTTCCCAGACAGAAAAACTGCAGCTAGTTTATAATCTCATTTGCTATGCTTGAACTTGGTTTTCAGTTTTACTTGTGCATACTGCACACTGCAGCTTATAATTTTATGAATTGGTCTTATAATGAGCTTTTATATTGCTCTTTATTGCTTTGCCTAAAGGTCTTTTTCACTATTGTTGCCTTGAAAGTTGAGGTTGGCGTAGATAGGAAATTTGTGTGGATGACTGAAAAACAGAACAAGGTGCTCTGACAAGTCCAAATCTAGCGTGTGTATGGCAGCTTAGGGACCAAAACCCACTGTCGGTTGTTAGAGGTCTCATTAAATTTTGCTTGCGTCAAAATGACATGTTATAATAAGATTGAGTGCAAGCAAAACTGTCTCTGAAGAAATTTAAAGTCATCATGCTACAATCTATGCATGGCTGACTTGGAAAAATATTTTCCATACAATTTTATTTCAAAAATATTTAAGATAGTAAGGTATGCAAGTTGTAATAAAGCAGTTTTGCAATTGTGCTTGAAATACCATAAACTCTTTAAAAATAACCAGTATTTTGGGTATGTTTTTAAAAGTTTCTCTTATACTGTGAAACTAAGGACCGTGTCATTGTGCTTTGAGTAATATTCACACTTTCCATAGGATCACAATTATTTCCTTTTCCTAAACTGAAGCCTTTCATGGCTTCAGTTTACTTTTTCTTACAGCTGGGCGGTGCCATTTTTTGTTTTAAAGTATTTCAATACAAGATAATTCTGTCAGGTGTATTCTTCTCTTTGTGATCATTGAAATGTCAAATGTTCCTTTTGTAAATATAAACTTGTGCTACATTTTGGCATGCTTTCCGAAGTGTCGGGTTTTCCCACCCAGAGGTTTCCGGTGGAAAAATAACTACTACAAGATACTACACTAAAAAGGTAATTATATCCCACATAAACGTCTCCTTTCCCTTTCCATCAAGCAAAAGGGAAACACATGAATAGAAGCGTAGTGCTAAATTAATTGATAACCCAAGCAGATACAGCCTCACTGACTTCAACTTATTCTCCTCCAAATTAAGAATGGCTGGTATCAAAGCTGTATTAATTTTATGCCTGCATTTGCCTAGGGAGTGAGATCAGAATTAAAGTAAGAATCAAGGCCCTTGTTTTTGGCAAGATTTTCATTAAGCATCACAAATCTACTTGGACCTCAGGTGTTCAGTGTCTCTGGTTGAACCAAAACAAGTTAGGTAAGAAAGTGTGAATCTTCCCCTGATACTACTTTAGCTACTTACCGATTCAATGAAATTTAATCCGACTGTTATATGCTTCCACTCAAATAGAACATAATATTTTTGTACTGAGTCTATGCTTGGATCAATATTCTCTGAGAATAAAAAAGGATGTTAAATTCATAAATTGGGCTCTGCACAAAAAGTGAACTCCTGGTTTCTGTGCTAACTCAGCGTGGAACTCTCTGCAGATTTTGCCCATGTGGAAGCTTTTCAGCTTTTCTTGCCATTTATGTTGTCCAAATTACATAAACCCTCCAAAGTGTCCTTTTAGGGTAGACTGAGAGTTATTCAGATCTCTCAAAGATAACTGGACTATATATTGTTTTAAATTACTTCCACTATTGAAAGTGTTGACCATAACACCTAGAGCAATCACCATATCCTGCTGTGTGCGAATAAATTGCATTTTATAGGGCAGGACTTCTCTTAGAAATATAGAGACTTCTTTTCTAGGTATGTTCTCAGTCTGTGCCTGTTGTTGGAGACAAGGTAGGGTATAAAATGGTTCAAACTAATATTTACAACGTTATGGGTCCAGTCTTGGATTTACCGTGTTTAACTTTATACAATGCAAGTGCAACTAGTATGCTGTGTGATTTTTTTTTTCCCATGCGGTACCTGCTGAAAAAGCAGTAGAGGATTCCTTGGAAATTCTGACCTGTGGTATCTAGAAAAGCAAATAGGTTGGGCTTTCACTGAAATAATTCAGTATATATCAATGGAAATAAAATGATACTGCAAGGAGGCTGCAATCTCTCTTTAAATCTCATAGGCTTCCTTTTTTACTTTCACAGATTTTGCCAAATACATGGCTAATCAACTGGTTTTTTCCCACTTTTAATAGAACTCATAATTGGCTAGAAGTTCCCTCTGCAGATTTTGCAGGGGTGTTTTTTGATACTTTCTTTTTTTCTGTTATTCCAGGTGGATGTCTGTGGTATCTTGAGGGAGATGAGTTTCTGAGGTTGTTTTTATGAAGTCTGTGATACTCCTCCCAAAATTCAGTAATATTCATTTTTCTTGGTTTGTCCCTTACAGAGTCTCCAGGGCTTTGGCACAAGTTTCCTAATACTATGTTCATTTTTCTAGACAGTTACTTGATTCTAGTAGGAGAATGAGTTGTTGTGTGTTTTTCTGCTCAAAGGCAATTAGTATTTGAGGATCATGGTGTATTGTGAGAGCATCACATCACTAGTCAAACAATGTTATGGTAGCTGTGAAACTGAAAGTTGTAATTTGGAATGTGATGGGATAGATGTGGTAATTCTAACTGCTTTTCAAAAAAGAGACAAGCAGGTAACATTGCTGTTTACCTGAGGAATCCTGTAGATGGTGTTACACTGTTTCTATAGTTTATTAATACATTAGTAATACATGTTAGAATAGTTTCAAATCATACTAAATTATCAAAGACTAGAAATTAAAGATAGTAATCACACCTAATTGTGGCACCCAAACTATTAACATTGGGGGGATTTTTACAGAAAATTATCTATATTGCAAAATATGTATTCATCTGCTGTGGCCTGAAAAAGAACCAGCTTTTAAATTTTAATACTGTTGTGAATTGTAATGAGCTGATATGCTGAGAAAGGACATACCAGTTGAAAAAGCTGTAGGCAGGTTTCAATGGACTTTGTCTAAAAACAAAAATCACCAAAACTTTTTTACAATTATCTGGATCACAGTCATTTCATATTTTCTTTGCAGACATGGAGAGAGCTGCTTCCAAAATGTCCCAGAGGGGATTTTTTTTCTTTTTCCTCAGAAGAATGATTAGTGAACATGGGCCAATGCTGACCCCTAACCCAGCACTATTTGCTTTGCACTGTCCACAAACTCAGTCTCCTTCAGAAAAGGCAAACCTCCTCCAGATGCTTCAGTGCCTTTGGTGTAAGTGGGAAGGAGCTCAGTCTAGCCTTCTTATAGGTATAGACCTGTGCACACAAGGATGCAAACAGTTAAATTAAAATTAATATATAGGAGCCGTGGGTTACCACCTGCAACCAGGATCCAGCTCCTTTCCTTGGATAGGTCCTGCTGGTGCGGAGATCACAGAGTCACAGAATGACCAGAGTTAGAAGGGACCCGCAAGGATCATGAAGCTCAACTCATATCCTTGCACAGGACGACCCCAAACTTACACTATGTGTCTGATTGCATTGTCCAAATGCTTCTTGAATATTGTTAGGCTTGGCACCATGACTTCTTCCCTGGGGAACCTGTTCAAGTTCGCCCTCTCAGTGATGAACCTTTTCTTAATATCCAGCCTAAAACTCCCCTTGCACATCTCCCAGCCATTCTCTTAGATCCTATCATTGATTACCAGAGAGATAAGTGCCTGCTCCTTCTCTTTCCCTTGTGAGGAAGCTGAGGCTCTCCCCACCTACAGAGGGGCCTGGAGAACAAGTCTTATGAGAAGCAGCTGAGACAGCTAGGGTTGTTTAGCCTGGAGAAGAGGAGGCTGAGGGGAGACCTCAACTACCTGAAAGGAGGTTGTGGAGAGGAGGGAGCTGGCCTCTTCTCCCAAGTGACAGGGAACAGGACAAGAGGAAATGGCCTCAAGCTCTGCCAGGGGAGGTTCAGACTTGACATCAGGGAAAAATATTCGCAGAAAGGGTCATTGGGCACTGGAACAGGCTGCCTAGGGAGGTGGTTGAGTCACCTTTCCTGGAGGTGTTTTAAGGACGAGTGGACAAGGTGCTGAGGGGCACGGTTTAGTGATTGATGGGAATGGTTGGACTTGATGATCCTGTGGGTCTCTTCCAACCTAGTGATTCTATGATTCTATGAAGCAGTAGACCATGACAAGGTCTACCCTCAGTCTCCTCCAGGCTGGACAGACTAAGTGACTTCAGCCGTTCGTCATACAACTTTCCCTCTAAACCCTTCACCAACTTCATGACCCTCCTCTGGATGCTCTCCAGTAGCTTGATATCCTTTTGAATTAATTAACTTCAGGGCTAACCACTGTCAAGTGCCAGTTTGAGCCTGCTCTATCAGTATGTGGATGAATTAACATAATAATTTGTTTTTCAGGGATCATGTTGAGAGAAGAGTCTAACTTCTTCCTGGTAGGTGTTTGCAAAATCAACCAGGATGGAAATTGGCACTCCAAATTAGATTCTTTGAACAGTAATGATGTTTTCCATTCTGTCCTTCGTGTCTTCCTATGACCTACGTTACGCTCCCATCTTACTCCTGGAAGGGAGAAACGATGTGCTAGGCAGCAATTTTCAGTTATGCTTTCAGTCACCAGAGAGACAGAAGGGAAAAGTGAGCTGCAGCAGAGGTCCAGAGACAGGGCTGATGATGAGAGGAAAGGGGAGGTGGTGGTAGGAACAATGTAGTGTTCAGAAAGATGGCAAAAGCTTCTGTGAGTCATGCTTTTTTTGTTTCTTGTCAGAGATTTAGGAGATCCTGGTCTAAAATGGAGAGATAATTTGGGGATGGCAAGGTAAAATGTCAGGCAGGAGCTGAGGATGGTTCTAGGAGGGATGCAGACCTGGCAGCCTCATGGGAAGGAAGTTTTCTCCCCTCCTTGTTCCGTATTTATATTCATCACTAAATTGTGTGCATTTTTTTTCCTGCTGGCTTTTTTCTTTGAGGTCAAATTGCTTTTCCATCTTCATGGGAAGACAAACAAATGCCTTTTTGTCATTGTCTGATCCAGTGCTACCCAGAGGCTGAAGGGAGTGTGAGTTAACATTACCAGTGTCAGCTGCTGCTTCAGATTACACTGTTTTATCCTGTGCTGTCTGTAGGCAGCAGCGCTATCTCAAATTCCCCTAGAGTTTTGTTTCTATGAACTTCTTCCAGATCCTGGTGTGGATGCTTCTACTGAAGTCCACATGGAGATTGTCAGCAGAGCAGCTCCGTGGGTCTGTGAGTGGGAAACACACCTCAAGTTTTTTCCTCCCTTGTGCAGTGTCGTAACAGGGGTGAAATGGAGTGGAAAATCTCATCTAATCATTAAAATTAAGCTTTAAACCTATTGCTATGTGCAAAGTCAGAGCTACTGTTTTCCTCGTGGTGTTTAAAGTGCTGCATGAGGGAGCATAAAGCATTTGAGCTAACAACGCACCCAGTGCAAGTGGCATCCAGCTGCTCTGGGAGCTGATGAATTTCTGGAAGCTCTTTGCCATGGCTCATAGTTAAACAGATCCATAACTCCTGGTCTGTGGATCATGTGGAAAAGTGGCAAGGGGGAAAGGGGAAATGCGGCAAAGGGAAAAGTTGGAAAGGGGAAAAGTAAGCAAAAGTGGAAAGGGGGAAAGGTGGGAAAAGCAGCAAGGTGGAAAGGGGGAAAGGCATCAAGGGGGAAAGGCAGGAAATTTGTCCTGGATAAACATGGAGAAAGGAGGGAAGAAGGAAAAGCAGCAAGTGTGAAAGGCAATAAAAGTGGCAAAGGCAGCCAGGAGAAAGGTAGGAAAGGTGGCAAGGGGGAAAGGCAGGAAAGACATCATGTGGTAAATGTGGCAAGGGGAAAGGCACAAGGGGAAAATGTGGCAAGGGGGCAGCCAGGAGAAAGGTGGGAAAAGTGGCAAGGGGGAAAAGGCGGGAAAGGCAGGAAGGGGGAAAGGCAGCAATGATGGAAAGGTAAGAAGATGGCAAGGGGGATAGGCATTAAGGGGAAAAGGTGGAAAATGCATCAAGAGTTGGCAAGGGGGTAAGGGAACATTGGGGAAAGATGGGAAATACATCGAGTGGGAAAGGCGGCAAGGGGGAAATGTGGTGGGGGAAAGGCAGGTAAGGCAGCAAGGGAGAAAGGTGGCAAAGGCAGGAAGGGGAAATGAGGGAAAAGAGGCAAGGGGGAAAGGCAGCAAGGGGAAAACATGGCAAACAAAGGCAAAAAGGGGGAAAGGCGAAAAGGTAGAAAGGAGAAAGGTAGGAAAGAAGAAAGGCAAGAAGGCAGCATGTGGGAAGGTGTTAAGGGGAAAAGGCAAGAAAGACAGTTAAGGGGGAAAGGCAAGTAATGGGCAAAGAAGGAAAGATGGCAAGGATGTAAGGGGGGAAGGAGAAAAGGCAGTAAAGGGGGCAAGGTGGAAATCTGGCAAGTGGGAAAGGCAGGAAAGGCAGCAAGGGGGAGAGACATCAAGTGGGCAAGACAGCGAGGGGAAAGGCAGGAAAACCAGCAAGGGTGAAATGTGGCATGGGGGAGAGGCAGGTAAAGAGGCAAGAGGGAAAGGTGGCAAAGGCAGGAAAAGTGACTGGGAGAAATGTGGGAAAAGTGGCAAGAGGGGGAAGGCGAGAAAGACAGCAAGGTGGAAAGGGGAAATGTGGGAAAAGTGGCAAGAGGGGGAAGGCGAGAAAGACAGCAAGGTGGAAAGGGGAAATGTGGGAAAAGTGGCAAGAGGGGGAAGGCGAGAAAGACAGCAAGGTGGAAAGGGGAAATGTGGGAAAAGGGAAAGGCAGAAAGACAGCTAAGGGGATAGGTGGAAAAGGAAAAAAGTGAGAAAGGCAGCAAGGGGGAAAGGCAGCAAAGGTGGGAAAGATGGCTGAGAGAAATGTGGGGAAAGGCAGAAAAGGGGAAAGGCACGAAAGGAGGCACTAGGAAAATGCCTTTTTGCCTTGCCACCTTTTCCCCTTTATGCCTTTCACAGCTTTCCCCCTTGCCACCTTTCTTCCTTTCTGCTTATGCAGACTTTCTCCCTAGCTGCCTTTCCCCCTTCCCGCCTTTTTTTGCCTTTCCCCCTTCCCGTCTAGAGTCCCTTCATGCTTTTCCCCTTTGCCACCTTTCCACCTTGCTGCCTTTCCCACTTTTCCTCCTTGCTGCCTCTCTCACCTTTCCCCTTTGCCACCTTTCCTGCCTTTCCCCCTTCCTGCCTCTCCCCCTCATTCATGGCCCAGTTTGGAATGGGGATCATACAAGCTTTCAGTTCTCTGGTCTGTGAACTATTTTGCATTGCAGGTAAACGGCACTCTGTATTTTTTTCCCCTGTTATCATTTTTTGTTGTATACCCTCTAGTTGCTGCCACCTCTTGGAATTTGTTACTAATCAGACCCAATCTTTTGGGAAGATGTGGAGGATACTTTCTTCTGCTCTTTTACCTCCCCATTCTTCCTCAAGCTAGTTACAACAGCTCTTGCGAATTTGAAATATCCTTGAGATATTCAGGCCAACATGTTCCTATTGCTATGTCTCTTGAATGTGTTTCAGGTTTTGTTTAGGGTTAAACAACTATTAAAAAAACCCCAAAACACAAAGCAAACAACATCCAAAATCACAGTTAGGATCTTAAAAAAAGCAGTAGAGTATTTGGTAAAGTATGATGTCAGCCGGGCAATTGCAGGGAGATGAAAATCATGGCAGTGAAAGGCTGCAGGGGCAAATGGGGAAAAGGCAGCAAGGGGGAAAGGTGGGAAAAATGGAGAGGGGGCAAAGGTGACAAGAGGTAAAGCTGGGAAACAAGAAAGGTGGGAAAAGCAGAGAGGGAGGAAAAAGTAGGAAAGGTAGCAAGGGGCAAAGGTGGCAAGCTACTATTCGACTAAGCAGTGGCTGGTCAATGAGCAAGCTGGAGGAGTGAAATGCCTTTCTGCTTGCAGGTATGGCCTCCTCTACCTCAGCCAGTCTCGTGCCCTGGACCACAGATAGAGGAAGCCTCCAGGATCTCCTGGCTTTCCCTCCTTGTCTGGGTTTTTTTTTCTCCTGGGGCCTGTCCAGCCCCAGCTCTCTCTCATGAGGCATATTAGGGATGATGATCTGAAGAGCACATGGGATGAACCAGCAGCACAAAGCATTTTCAGTGTCTCAGACTGCAAGACTTAGGTTAGCCCAGAGAAATGTATTTAATCAAAGAGGAAATGGAGAAAAAAAAGACCTAATGCCAAGTGTTTAGCTATCAGTGTGTTCTCTGCTACTCACAAATGAACCTGATAATGTGATTTTTTCAGATGAGCCCAACATGCCCCATGGTAAAGGCTGTTTTTCTTATTAATACATAGTTCATAGAATCATAGAATCACCAGGCTGGAAGAGACCCACCAGATCATCGAGTTCAACCATTCCTATCAAACAATAAACCATGCCCCTCAGCACCTCATCCACCAGTGTCATTCTCCTAATTCCTGCCCCTAGGAAAAGATCATACCATGCAGCAAACCACAGATGAGGAAAAGGGCTTCAAGTGTCTGTTCACTCTAGGTAGGAAGAGATTAGTAAAAGGGCACACCAAACTCTTCTAAGGAGCAGAAATTAAGTTGCTTTAAATTCTACTAGAGATTCTAGGAAACCCCAATTCAAATATTCGTGTTTAAGTTAAAGACTTGATACACTAGCTAGAGGAAAACTTGTATAGCATAAACAGAGTCTAGTTACACTTGCAAATGAACATGAGGTTTTAAATTCTTTTCTGGTTAATTTAATAAAAGTCATCCTGATGTGTTACTAGACTCCCAGTAGTTGGCCAGATTAGACGCATGGAAGAGAGCAGAGACAGAGACAGAATTGCTGTTGCTGGAGAAGAACTGGTGCTGGCAGCTCAAGCCAAACAGGATCAAAGAGGAGACTGCCTTTAGATGAGGTAAGCTAAATATTTTGCCCTTTTTTAATATTTCCCCATAGGATAGCACTATGCAGATGTATGCAAAGAATAGAAAACATTTGCTCTGACTCATAAAGAAGTTGAGCTTAAAATGCAACCTGCAGACCTTCTCTCATTCTTGGTCACTGGCTCTGAGCAGAGGAACTCCACTACAGCAGTCCACACAGCCTTTTGACCTGGGATCTGAACAAAGGGAAATACCCAGTGGAATCAGGCAGAGACTGCAGGTAGTACACTTTTGTTGCAAACACAATTTTCAGTGCCTGGAACCTGTGAAGCTGACACATGTGCTTCCTCTTAAACGTCCAAGGATTCCCCTTGAACATAAGTGCTTTATTAGGGTTTGATTTCAAGCAGTCTGTCATAGACATCTTTAAAATCATATTTGTAAGGCAAATTTATCAATATTTATACCCCTAACCTTTTAAAAAATTATTATTGTTTTGAAATTGAGCAGGTTATTTCTCTTCCTTGCAGACTCAGGCAACATACACACTTCCTAAGCTCCTCACATGTCACTTTATGTAGAGAAGGGGGTTTATCAAAAAGATTCACGATATTATTATTATACACAGCTGACTTTGTGGAAAGTAAGATGTTTGAATGATCTTGAATCAGTGCAGTTATTTATGTGAGTCTAGTGTGAGTCTTCTCCTGAAAGTTACATCTCCCTAAGAGCCAGCAGTGGCAATTTTTAATTCTGGACCAGTGACATATTTAGTATTTGACATGCTATATGTTTGCATAGCTAAAAATAGCTGCTATCATTGGGACTTCACTATCCTGCTTTTTCCCAGGCCTGTATGTACATGCCATGCACCCCATAGTGTAACAAAGCTATCCTCAAGTCCACAGCATTGACCTCTCAGTTCTTGCATGGAGTTCTAAGTAGTCAAACCTAAAACATGTCACTGATTTGGAACTGGGCAGACATAAGCTAATGGGGGAAGACTTATGCTGGAACTAGAGGAGAACATAGATGTTTATAGATGTTGTGAAGAGAAAAGAAGCCATCTGAAGCTGGTGGTGTTGGAATCTGGTGCAGACACGGGAGCCAAGAGGAGAGCTGTGCCCTGGCAGGGTGGGCTCCATAGGACTCTGCAGGGCTCAGTGGCAATTGACACTGGGCTTGGCCTAGATGGCTGCAACAGGTAACTGCTGCACCTTCTTCTGAGAAAGGAGCTGCTGTTTTTCTAGGGAATATTTTAAAGCACCTTGTGCTTTGTTACAATTTTCCCTGCTAAAAATATTAGAGAGGATTTCAGTGCGTCATATCCTTGGCTTTGTTCACTAGCCTGCCCGTGGCAGGAGTGATTTCCCTTCTGCAGGGCTATGGAGGAGCCAAAAGCAGAGCCGTAGAAATGAGTCCAACAAAATGTCAAAACAGGTTGTATGCAGATAGTGCCAAGCAACTATTTACCTGTCGGGAATCAGAGCTGATAGACCACCTTCGTGTTGGAGAGTTGGCTTTACCTGTTAAAATCCCGTGTGAGAATTACACTCTGTGCAAGAAACACGTCGCCTGGAGTTTTACAAGTGAGTCTCAGGTATCCCCAATACACCAGAGCACAATAAGAAATAAAAGGTTTACAGAAGAATTTAATTCAGTGTCAAATAACTCTAACTAAACAGCTATCCTGGAACTTGCTGGGATAACTTGCCAACTTTGGCATGAAATCTTTGCAATGAGGCAAAGGACTTGGATATCTACAAAGAAACTAGGTTCCGTAGCTGTGGTTCCCAATTCATATCCATCCAAGGTAGCATCACCCCTGTCACATTTATCATATGCTTGCATTTTGAGGGTGGTTTGTGCTGTCTTTGGCGTCTCATGGGGTGCCCGGCTTTCCTTCTCCCTGGGAAAACTGTAAGAAAATGTATGCAGCACCCTTAAAAGGGAGAGGTGACAGTAAATATTTGCAACGGTACACATCTCACATTACAGATACTGTCTAAGTTTTCCAAGTTCCTCTTTAGAAATGATATAGCATTACAATGCATTTGCACAGGGAATATCTAGAAATAAATTAAGTGAAATTATTTAATTGTTAACAGCTGGAGACTTTTTTTAAAAAATTACAAAGCGGTAGAATTGAAAAGGGCTTGGTGATTCTACCTTTTTTAAGAGACTGCAGGTAAAACTACAGTATAAAATTATATTCTATTACATTTGCTGAGAATTTGGAGTGTCTGTAATATATACTGCCTATGTAACTTACAAATGTCAGTGTTCTTCCCAGCAGATTTCACCTGTAATATATGCAATGTATGGCACTTATGCATAGCTGAAATTACCCTTCTTAGATAAGTTTCAACAGGGATTTACAGCCCTTGTTACAGGAATAGTTCACGCTGGCATGTGGTGTGCGTTTACCCAAGTGGACCGAGATGAAGGGAAGCATTACCTCAGATCTTTATATGATTTTTTGCCCACCTGTGTAGTCCTTCTTTGAATATCGCCAGGATAGGAAATATAAAATAGCTTCAAAATGTTGAAGTCTCTAATTAAAAAGTAAACAAAACCGTGAAATCTGAAGCTAATATTATGGGGCGATTAAAAAGAAGAATGAAAGCATAGGTAAAGATTTTGATATGATTAGTTGGATTCCAGCGAAGGCAGAACTCAAGCTCTGAGGGAAGCATTAAAATGATCATTGCACTGCTTGCTTGCTGGGTGCTGGGATTGTCAGCAGGGCTAGGACTAGTTTGGGTGTTTTTTCACTGAAACACTAAAATTGAGAACCTGGAACAAGAGAGGTGGTTGGGACGTGTGTGGCCACTCCTTGGGCTCCTTGTCTGCCTGCTTGTGACAGAAAAGGACCCAGAAAGGATCACATCCATTCCTTATCACAGTCTGCCTGGGCAGTGGAAACTGAAGCCAAAAACCTCAGATATTGTTTTGCTGGTGTGTTCCCACTCTCACCAAGCTTTACAAACTACAGAAGCAAGGTGGATGGGAGAAGCCTGGTTACAACTGCCATTTCATTGATGAACATGTCAGTCTTGTTCTTTACGCAGTGTCCTCGGCTGTCGAGGCTGGACTGGAGCCACTCCTCCACAACAGCCCAAGCACGTCCTGCACCTTGCGCTAGGGCAGCTGTCTCTGCCTGTAGCTCCAGGCCAAAGAAAATATTCCCCAAAAAGCAGAAAGGTTAGCTCATGTGTTGCTTATAGCCCGCAGCCTTTGTTCACAACAGCTACTATATTGGGAGTTTTCTTGGAATACATAGTTATAAATGGTAATGGAGTTCTCAGAAATACCATTTTGGCTCCCTTACATGTAACAGATGCCAGTGCATTTGGGCTTTGATTGCATTTTGCAGCCTTGCCCTCATCTTTGAGGCACTTTGCTTCTTTCCTCCCCACAGACAAAAGATGTTGGGCTATGTAATGCAGGGGGCAGCAATCTGGCAGAAGAATGAGGTTTGTCATGCATGTTTCAATGCTTGTCACATCACCCAGGGGATGCTTGTTAGCCAGCTTGAAGTGACTGCATTTGCATGCAACACCAAAGGACAAACGTCCTTGAAGTGATCAGCCTGCAAATCATGCTGGTCCAAGGGAAAGGATGCCTTTTTTTTCTTTTCTTTTTTTTTTTTTTTAACAGAGAATGGAAAGTAAAATGGATTTGTCAGGAGCTTTTCAGAAAGCAAATCAATTAACAGAGAAAAGTTCGTTATTTAGAAAATGTCATTGGCTATTAAAGGATAGAGAAATGGGACTTGAAAAGGATATCACACTTCAACTTTAACTAGAGGTTTGCAGACACTTTCTTTAGATATTCTCTTTCCTACCTGATATTTCCTCTGATTTATTCCACTGTAGAAGTAGATCATTTCAATGAGTTTTATGTAAGCCCGCTTGGCTGTTTTACAGTTCTCTGCATGCTTCAATATATTCCACTGTTAAAAATTTTAAAAGTAGGTGGGGAAAGAGGAAATTTCTTGTTAATATATAACAATTTCTGAAGTCAATGTGCCTGGACTCAGTTTTTCAGGGCATTTTTCCAGACATCTAATGATGTCAGAAAATAAAAATAGCCAACTAGCAGGACCTTTCCTACAAAACCCTCTGCAACCCAGAAGTTTCATGGCCCTAATCAGGTCCTTTTCTATCATCACTGGGGAGAAACTGAAAAAACTACCAGAGGCACACAGAAAAAATAAAAGTGCTGTATAACACTTCTATAGATGACTACGTCTGCTGTAGCAGAAAGAGTTGAAATTAATGTGTGACCTTTCTGTTAACATCAGAACAATCGTGGTTGATCAAATATCTAGCTGAGATTTGGTTGCGAAAATACTGGAAACCTGTGCTAAACATTTGTATTCATTTACAGTTGGTCACAGGAAGGGCAACAATCTCAGCACAGACACCAGGTTGGTGCTATTATAGTTGCTGTTACATATGCTGTGGACAAACAGAGGTACATCTGGAATCAGTATATGCAATTCCAGGGGTTTTCTGGTAAGTTCACATCCAAGTGATGAGAGAAAAATCTTGAGTTTGACAAAAGAAATTACTCATTTTCAAACGTGTTTTTTAAATCATAAATAATAAAAGTTTCATGCTGGTGATTTTTATGAATCACAAAATAAGTGGGTGAAAAATGGAAATAGAAGACCTGAGATGAGAATGTTTTTCAGTTCTTTTTAATTGTCCAGCTTTTGAGGATATGCAATAAAATCAGATACATCTTAAAAAGCATGCAAGTTGTGGATTTGCCCACAAGATATATTGCATTGTATTTCAGAATTTCTATCCTATTGGGAAATTAATTTGCATGAAGAGGTTGTGTCATTTCCATTCTTGACGATTTTTGAGACCCAACTGAACAGAACCCTGAACAACTTGGTGTGACCCCACTTGGAGCAGGAGGTTAGGCTAGATACCTTGCCGGGTCCCTTTCAAACTGAATTATCTTGTTATCCTATCAAGCATTCAAAGAATTATTTTTATTTCATGTGTGTTTTATTTCAGTGTGTTTCTGTGTGATAAATGCTTTTTCTTGGTGAAAGCAAGGAGTTAACTGGTTTCATATACAATTTTACACAGTTTCCAGGAAATGTTGCTGAAAATATCATATCAAACCACCTTCCATCTCATTTATAACTTTCTATAATTTAAAGTGTGAATGAGAATATTAAAAAATGTGGAAGTTAAATTATGAAACACAAGAGCAGTTAATGATTGAGTAGCTTGGCAAATGATGTAATGGTATAGTGTGAACTATATTAGCTTAGCTGATTGAGCTATGTGTATATTGATAATAGTCTATGCTGGATCAAAATTATGGGCTCTGCAGTTACTGCTAAAGCTGAAGAGCCAAGATGGATTAATTTCAGGACCACCTCATTCATCCCACCTATGATATATGCCAGCTGCCAAATGTTCTCTATGAAACCTTATTCATGTCTTTATTTATTCTTATACTTGGTTCAGCTGATAAGAAAATACCTGTGCTGCTAATCTTTATTATAGTTTTTTTTCTGTCAGTTACTTTGTGTTACTATTACTTACACATTGCCAATAATATATCTGAAGATAAATGGATGTACAAGAGATGAAATCTGAAATCTTATGCTTGTGCCATTCATAATAATTTACACTCTTCAGTAAAATATTATTTTGATTGGCCAAAGCTGTTAAAACAAGCAGAAGGAAGAGTCTTTGTATCTTGCCTTCGTGTGTATATGTGTCTTGTTTTAATATGACTGCAACCCTACATATTAATGTTCACAGAAAACTCCACAAAAGTAATGTGCCACACATTAGTTTAGCAGCTGAGAGATGGGTACATTCAATAGCAAAAGAAAAATGAAGTTAGGGAAAAGGGAAAACTCAGCTGAGTATTTAGTGGTTCAAAGTCATTTAGACCTCAGCTGGTTTGGGTTTGAGCACAAGAAAATAAAACTACACAGGCTGGATGTCAAATCTCTTCCATCTGGTTCAAACAGGAAGCCAAAATTTTTGTCATCTTGTTAGCTATGAATTTTTCAAACATGTTTTTCATAGATCCATTCTGAGTTTATTGTGAAACCTTCCAGAGGTCACCATAGAAGTCACTGTAAATAGATTAAATTACTGTTCCTGTACAAAGAGAGGAGTGTATACAGTCACTGGAGTAATCCCAGTCTACTGGCTTCCCAACCTTTTGTGGTTGTTTCAAATAGCAGATTGAAAATCTGCGTCTGCATTTCTTTTGCCTTTGATTTTTTCCAAGCAAGTCATCAATTTCCCCCTCACCTGCACAAAGCTACCCAAATCCTCTTATTTAATGATACTGATTTATTTTAGAATACTGATAACTAGAAGGAACCAAACCAAGGTGAAGTCAGTGTGACGCCGGGATATCCTTTATATCTTTTGGTTCATTCAAATGTAGCTGTCTTGAAAATAACATGACAGAAGGGTCCTGAGAAGTTACATCTGGCAGACTGCAACTCAAATGCGGCAGAGAGTTTGGTATATTGTGGGCTGTTGTTGGCATATACAGGAGCATGTGAAATATTGATTAAAGACTAACAATCTTTACAAGGAAGATGTGAAGCAGAGATGATGTCCTAGGAAGCTTCACAGAAAGAATAACTTGGATTCTTATTGTTTTCCTATAATTATTTAATGTTCAGGCCCTGTCCTATCTCTTTTGGTTACATAAAGAGATAGTAGAGCAGATACATTCAGAAGGTTTGAAGTCCATATTATTGCTAGAAGACTTCTGTATAGTGCATATATATATAGTATATATAAATCAATTCTGAGATAACATAAGATATCCTTGTTTCTAAGTTTGATCTGTATCATTTGCAGAACTGGAAAAAAAATCCATATCCAAAGATGTTTTGGTGCTCAAAAGAAATTTCTTTAGGGACTGAGATGTTCCTTTGCATCTGCTGGAGTGCTACAGGTGAAAATAATAGAGAAAAATAAAGAAGATTTTTAATAGGTAATTCAGATTTCTCAGAGTTCTCTGAACTTTTAAATATTAGAGAAAGCTGAAAGAATTACGTTATTGAATAGATATGGGCACAATGCTAATTGATTGTATCATATCCCTTCCAAATTATCACATGGGTTCTAAATCACGTGAAGTGTGCTTGTGGGTATAAATATACATACATTAAATGTACATGCGTATAGATGTGTGCATGAGTTTCTGTAGGATGAAATGGCTTTTTTTTCCTGGGTTATGCCCATAACAGTCATCTAATTATTCAGCAAGGACATACACTACCAAGTTCTTGGAACATTTTCTTTTATTTCTTTTTCTTTGTAAAAGCTTTGATACTTTTTGGCACTGGTTCCTATAGTCAGTAGAGTATGTTTAATGGGGCAAAGGCATTTTTATTACTCTTTAAAATGTTTAACAGAGTTTCTATATATTTTTACAACATGTTCTGTTTGTTTATTTTTGTATATTTTTTATATAAAGAGGTGACATTGTGGTGTTAGGTTTATTACCTTGGTGCTGTCATTATTAAAAATGTATTGGTCCTTCAATTATGTGCCCATATTTTGGGGGGCTTATATTATAGACATGAAATTTCATTCCCAGTGGGTGTCCTGATAAAAATGCCCCAGTAAGATGCAAATCTTTTTTTTTAATTAAGTTTAAAAAAAATTAGTTTGGTGAATTTAAATAGTACAAGATCTATTTTGAGACATTTTTTCACAAGTGCACTAGCAAAAATATTGGTTTTATTTGAACAGTTAAGCAATTGATCTATTACTTCTCAGATACTTCATTATCTTAGTTGAGATGGAACGCAGTTTGAGATGAGACTGAAGGTTTAGGGTGCAAAAGTGACATTCAGTTACTGAATAGCTTAGCCTTACTTTTTCCATTATGTGAGAAATACAAGTGGACTGGACACTAAATATAAAGAAATAGGTTTTTTATATGAAACAGATGAAAACTGAAGTGCATAGAATAGGGATTTTCTTGTATGCTGCAAATGGGGAAAATATTACGCATTTGGCCTTTCGAGTTTAAAATAACAGCAATATATTAGTCACTATAATCATGTGCATTGTCTGTATTTCTGTTTGCATGATTAATTCTGCCAATTAAATATAAAATGTAGATTCTTGAAGAGGATTGACGAGTAATTAGGACTTAGTTAAAAAATCCATAAGAAGGAGCTGCACTGATGTGTCGATAGCTTGTACGCAGAAGTCATACATCATTATCTGAGTTTTGTAAGTAGAGATGTCTTACTAATTCAGTGAATATGAGTGTAGTAGACCACCTTCTAGACATCTGGTGGGTGGCAAAGCAGATGCTTTTTACTGCCTAAGTTCCAGTCTGTTGCACAACTCCATAGAAAGAAATGTTTCATGATTAAAACAACTTGCAGTCAGATTTTGTTTCTGACTCTGCTGAGCTTTAGCTTTCAGTAGGCATGGAAGCAGCTACAGCAACAAGATTCTTAGCATCTGGAACCTCTTTCTCACTGCTATGTGTATTTTGTAAGGATTTTGTTAAATTTTTTTGGGAAAAAATGATGTAGCAGGAGACCAGCAGCACTGTTGTCCTGTAGTCTATAAGTCCTTCTCTCAAACAGTACTGAGAAGCTGGAGCTCTGTATATGGAGAAAACCAGCAGATCTGTGGTTTGAACCTAGACCCTTTCACTCTCTCTTTTACCATGTACGGGACATAAATGTTCAAATAGATGTTGGTAAGATCAGTGGTCCAAAGTTACAGCAAAATGACAACTACAGTGACTGTATTACAGAGCCCAGAACACTGTCAACAATAAGGGCTGGTATCTGGGCACAAGCATCCAAATGTTCTAAAGGTCCCGAAGAGTTCAAGGTAGAGTCAAAAGCCAGTTTTATTTTTCAGCTGGTACAGATAAGGCCCACCAGTGATTTCAAGTTCAATGCTGTTCCCAGATGTGGGATAACTCATGATGTGGGTCGTAACTCTTGTTATGATGTGGGTCCAGAGCCTGGAAAGAGACTAGCATCAAAGACATACTTGCTACTGTTCTGGTCTTACTGAAGGCAGCTCCTCCTTCTCAGAACAAAATGGTCAAGGTCTACCTATTACATTTTAGATGCCTTCTGGTGGCACAAATAATCATTCCAAAATTGTCAGTGTGTGTCATTAACATACATGCAGCATATATAAAATTTATGAATGTGTTTATAGATACATAGATAAATACATACATATCTATATTCATGTATAGATATCCAAGAAGTTAGGAGCGGAGGTAGAACGTGTAGGAGGCCAATATATAGCATATTTTACTCAATTTGCAGAATGAAGCATCACTTGTGCATCCATTCTAGGAGAAGCTGAAGGAAAATGAGTAGATTGCAGTAAGTTACTCATACTACTTGATATCCTAAACTGATGCAAGATGAGTAAGTACGGCACCAACTACTTTTTCTCTGTTAAGGATTTACCCTTCACATCTTTGGACAAACACCATCCCCTCTGGAGTGGCACAGAGCCTTGTTCCACATAAGAATGAGCTTCCCCATAAAGGTGTGCGGCAGCGCACAGCCAAGGAGCAGGCCAGAACCTCATTCTTTTTGCCACTAGTTTCTCTGCCTCAAGAACAGCCATAATCCTTGCCCATCCTTGCAGGCTTGGGATCAGCAGTGTGGAATATAATAGTTCATAAATCACAGCATATCAAGTTTTGCTGATTATTTAACTGCTGGACCCAAAAGTCATGTGCTGTTGATGAACAGCCAGTCTGAGCTCAGGCTAATGAAAGAAGCCATCAGTTTCCTGCTGACATTTGGAATCTGCTGTCTCAGAAACCAAACCGTCATTTGTAATGCATGACTGAAAGCCTTCTTTCAATTAGGGGTCTGTGCCATTGGCTACCAGCTGTGATGCTGCAGAGTTTGCTGTGACAGGGTGCTCCCTTTTCCCAGACCAGAGTCTCCGCTTAGTCTCTTGACAGCCTGCCAAACTTTGCAACTGGAATGTGTGAAGTTCAGCGTAGAAACAGTTTCTTTCCATTATTTGTACCTGTTTTGATCTAGTAAGTGAAACAGATTTCTGCTTTTGTTAAAGGATTCTTGGCAGATTTAAATTCATTATATAGTGTAACATCATCAAATGACTGCTTAGGAATGAGTAACAGACTCTTTTCCTGAGATACAGAATTCCTTGCTACAGCCATGCACTGGTGACTTGGTAACCACAACTATATGACCACAGTGATGGCAACAAAGGCATCATGAATATGACAAACCAAAGCCAGATATAAGTGACTCTGAAGGGATATGATACAGAACTGGCCTCCTACACCTTAAAATGATGGGGAAAGCATTTGTCCTGGCACGACCATGCTGTCTTGGTAATCCTTTCCTGCATAAGCACAACTCAGGGCTATCCTCCCTGAGGGTAGTCATAGCTACTGTCAGTATTATTCTGTCTTCTCCATTTACATGCTGATGTGTTATGGACAGGCTCTGTCTGGCTAACTTACCACTAAAGCATGTTACACAGCTCTTCTTGTGGCTAATCTACCAAGGATGACCACTGATCCAAGCTAATGGATGAGATCCTTTTATTTGAGGGGCTTTGAAACTGTAGTCTGGGCTTTCATTGCCACTGTCAGCATAATAATTAAAAACATACAGGTGGTAATGCGTAGAGGGTGCCAAGTGCTGTGAACTTTGGAAACTTAGAAGGAACTTCTGAGAAAAATGATACAATGTATTTTCCATATTTTTGTGGTTGTTTTCTTTTTTTTCTTTGTTTTGTTTTATTTATTTTTTATATAAAACTATCTCCAAAAGACAGCTGTCTGCTACTGCTACCAGCAAGCAGTGCAGTGGCACAGGACATCAAACATCTTAAGAACCTCCATTCAGAAGTGGTCTGCAAAAGCTGGCTAAACTGCTACTAAACTCTGATGGTACCTGACCTCTCTAGGAGCTTTCCTGCTTAGTATTAAGTTCTTGAGGTGTCTAGGGTTGTATGTCTAAACATGCCACCCTAATCTTCACAGAACCAAGCAACAGAGCTGTTAGCATGGAAGTGAAACACATCAGGATCTTTAAACAGTGCATTTTCTCCCTGCAGTCCTCAGGAATAGTTGAACTTGTAGAACAGGGAGCCACAAAACAGAACGTAACAGTAGTCTGTGCAAGCCAGTTCAAAGGGGTGGCAAATCTGCGTGGAGCTGGCAGGTTTTGCCATTAGTGGTGGTACCTACTCCCATAAATGGTGATTCCCTCAAAAAACCCTAACAATAAAACAACCCCCCACCCCCTCAATCCCACAAACAATAAAAGGCTCTTACTAAAAGGGATAGGTACCTCAGGAAATTGAATTCACAGCTGCCACTGTTTTTTAAAAGATACCTGGAGGAAGAGAAAAAGGGCTTTATTTCCATAATAGCATCCTAGCTAGATTATTCACCAAGTGAGAAGATGCCTTTCTTCTTCCTGTATTGAAGGGAATCCACAGTCAGAATATCCTGGCTTTGAAAAACATCCCAGAACTCATGCTATGGGTCTTTATATTTTGTTTCAGTTTATTTTTGTGATTCCAGATTCATTGGAAAATGAAGTGTGTAACTTTATAACCTGTAGAGCAGAGCTTCAATATGTGAAGAGTCTTGATTTGTCATCTCATTATTTACGTATTTTACAGCAACCAGTCCTTGGACAAGTTGCATGGGTGCATTCTGCAGTGTGTAAATGGGTCTCCACCTTCTGTCTTCCCTCTTCAATCCATCTTTAATAATTGAATAAAGAGGAGTCCTGCTTAAGATGACTATCTTTTAAGTAAACCATTACAAGTGGGATGAAATCACTCCATCCTCTAAGCTCCTTCCCTCTGTTGAATCTCAGCTGCTTTAATTCCAGTTCTGATTCCCCAATCTCTCTCACTTCATGGTGAGGTATTGGTGCTAGCATACTTGATACAAGACTTGCTGTCCCATGGGGTTTTACAGACCAAAGTCCTTCACTGTGTCCCTAGTTATCTAGCTCAGCTAGTACAGATCTGTCCCTGAATTGGATCCTGGGACAGAGATCCTTATGCCCTAGAGGTGTAACAATGGTGAGAAGAAAGGGTCTTTTGTCTTAGTCCACAACTACATTTTGCAGAAGTCAGCATGAATTAACCCTTTAGCTTTGTTAGCTAAACTAACCCTTAGTTTGATAAACTAGTGTTTATCAACAGTTCTTCAAGCAGGTATTAGTATGTGATAGATTGACCATCAACAGTCCTATAACGAATCCTCACTGAATTATTTCCAGGTTTCTCTTGAGATCAACAGTTGGCAAAAAGTTTTCCAAACCTGACTAATATATTATATTCATTGTCTTGAAGATAATAAATGGAAAAACACCTGTGCTTAATACTTTTCAGATATTCTCCATGTTCCACAGATGTGAAACAAAATCCTTCATAAATGAACCACAAGGAAACCACTTGGAAGACAAGTCTTCTTTGGCTATTAGATGAAGTCATTAATTTTAGTAACAAACGTTGCTGTATAAAAGATCCCAATGTATTGGTCATAATCCTTCTAGTAGAAAGCCAATATTACAGCATCTAAGTGTGATACTGGCAAGTATTAGGTTAGATGATTTGCTATACATGTAGCAACTTCCAGAGGGTTTTATAGGTGTCAGTTGATGATTCCTAGTCTGGCTATTAGCAGTGATCAGAGTTTTTGTTGCAGATAACTCCAGTTACCACAAGTGTCAAAAACCCATTGAACTAACCTGGGCTGGCAGACATGAGGGACAAATTGAGGAACTAATACTATAAATTATATAAACTTCAGCCAGCTAATTAATCACAAATTGAAAAACAGAAGAAGAGATTTGGATGTTGAATTCTGTGCTGGGGTAGGTCACTTCTTGCCTTGAGACAGAGGTCATGTTATAAAGGGAGCTTTGAATTATTTTGAAGTCTGTATACTAAGATTACTCATTAATAATTTATTCCTTTCAACCCCATTTCCACGTAACAATTGTTGAGTCATAAAATGTAACAGAAAAAGAAATATACCACAACACTTCCATAATCTGGCTTGTGTTCTCTACCATACGTGAAGGGCAGCGAGCACATCAACCTGTGCAATGTGAACCAGTTTCAGCACACACTGAGACAAAATTTTTGGCTTAAAGTAAATCTGCATGATCAAGAGTGAGGATGCTTTGTTGCTGTTGCCCAAATACTCATAGAGGGTTTTGGTTTAACCGACATATAATTGTGTATAGCCTTTGATTCAGAATTCAATGAATCTGCATTTTAATAATTTAAGGAGGGACTGTATGAACACTGTCCTGTCTCTCTTGAGAGAGGGAATTTCCTCTGTATTCTTACACAGCAGAAGATGAAACAAAGGATTTAACTACTACAGGCTAGATAACAGCACAGAACCTCATCTGCATGTGCTGAAGTCTTCTGACACAATCCCCACTGAATTTCTAAGTCTGGCAAATTACTGTTCGCTTCCTGACAAGTTGCTGACTTAATGTGTGATTTCCCTGGACTATTAACCTATATGAATATAAGCAAACCAAGAAACAAGTTATTTTACATAATATGGACAGCTTTCTAGCACAGGAGGAGAAGAAGAATGATGTACAGTCAGCAACTCAAGCTTCAATGATAGCACTTATTTTTTTGGTGAGAATACTAGTTTGAAGGATTAGGCATACTAGAATGACATTCTTTACTTGGCATTTCTGGATTTACGTCATCATCTGACTGATTTAAAATGGAGGAGAGTTTTTCGTCTGAGATCAATGGCCCTGCACTTCACGAGGGCAAACTCCTTGCTTCAGCAGTTGTCAAACTGTGAGGACATCAGTGACTTTGTAAATTACACACCATAAAGTTGTCATGCAGCCAGATTGCCTCAGATTATTTTTTTCTGTTGGCCATGACTTTGAGAAACATTATTTGGCATATTAGTAGCCCCAGATTTTCCATTTACCAGATATAGTTGATGTTCTTATCAAAGATCTGGTTTGCATGTATCAAAAATATTGTTTGATCTATGTCAGAATTTTTCAGTATTCTTAACATTGTTGAGCCCCTAGGTTTTCCCATTCATGATGAGGATATTTTTTAAAATTATGCATATTGTAGATCAGTGCATATGAAATTGGGGTTTGAGTTATCCCTTTGTGGTCTTTTGGAAGTAATTCACTGTTCTGGGCTGAAAACTATTTATCTGCATGTATTGCTGCACTGGGTTGGGTGTGCTTGTTTCACTGGGAATAAACAGTCTCTGGGAATGAATAAGCTGTCATAAGCAGCTTTGAGAATAAAAGCAAAGTCAGGAACAGTGCAGAGCCATGAAGGTTCTTTTTCTCAATGCTCATATTCATGGTTCATAAAAATCTAATTCAGAATTTTAATTTACTGAAAAAAAAATCCATTCAGACACTGTGCATTTGTCACTTGTGAGCCAGAAGCAGACAATTGTAGTATTGTCCTATATTGTAGTCCAAGAAAAATCAACTTTAATCTTATGAAAAATTAGTTTATGTACCTAAGATTTTGCAGTTTGGGGGGAGGGGATGTTTGTAATGTCTTTCTATTTTACAGAGTTAGTACAGCATCTAATACTGAGGTTATGGCAAGTCAAACTTCCAAATGACAGTGAAATCAAAGTAAGATTCCTGCCATGTATTTACTTGTTAGCATGTTTCTATGTGAAAGATTAGAGCTTTTTTTGTCCAGGTCCTGTGCTAATGTGTGCAGAACAGAGAAGACCGATGGGTGAAAGGGGAAATGGAGGCACAGTAATGGAAAAGCTTGGGCCGAGCTATGCAGCAGCCACTGCTAGAGCTGGCCACAACATCTGATTTGCCTTACTGGGAAAGTGACACTGCTAGCCTTCCCTAAATACATCAGCTTTAACTTAAGCCAAGTATTTATTTAGATTAATTTCCTTATCTGGAAATTTCTTTTTTACATAGCTGGGAGATTGAGTGCTGTGGCTGCAAAAGGAGATTGGAAAGCTTTTGTGACATTTTTTGCTATCAGGAACAGTTCTGGTAGCAGGTACTGGTAGCTAGGATGAGGGACAAAGCAAAAAGGTTCCAGGTTCCAGGTGGACCAAAGATTAAAAGTTTATTTTGTTTTGTTTTGTTTTCCAGAAAAGGACAAAAGAAAATACTGTCAGTGCTAGATATTTGTTTTTAAGCCTATCGTACTAAATTTTATGGCAAAATACTATGTGGTCTGAGCTTTCTATATTATTCATCAATGTTTTGATACCCATTGCAGACTAAAAAGAGCCTTGTAAGTCAAACAAAGCACTTTGATGCAGTGGAATTATTGATATTCACTACAAGAAGAAAGTAAAATAGGAACATTTCACAAACAGCGATGGATGATCTATGAAATAGCAGGAAAGGAAAATACAGGTAGCCATTCTGGGCAGGTTGTTGCTCCCAAATCAGTTTTAAAACAGTTTTCAGAAGGGCACACAGGGGCAATTTTTGGCTCTGTCATTAGTCCAGATTGTACAATGTCAGGTTTGATGCCTCTGGGAGTGGTATAAGTGTTTAAGGGTCATCTTAAGATCTATGCATCTGTAGAGAAAGACATTTCTTCCTCAGTTTTGCAAGTGACCAGACAAAGCTCTGAAGTCTGAAAGCTGTGAGAGTCCACTCTACAGAAAGATGAGCATTCTGCACCAAATGGAGAGTTTTCTCACCACAAAAGGCAGGCACAGGCTGGAGAGACCTCTGGCTAATCAATGCCAGAAAGTTACAAAACCTTATTGAAATGTGTCCAGGTGCACCCTTATTGAAGTTTCATGCAACGTCCAGCAATAGTCCCTGGATCAGGGGAACTGAAAGGAAGGTGGGATGGTAGCCCATACTAAGCAAAGAACTGTTTTGTTTGACGTTTTGCCCAAGGTTTATAATTGAAAGAAAGAGCTTTGACCTGTAAGAAACCCTGGGTGTGGTGGACAGTGCTTCCTGGGCTGAGGGAAATGGGCGAGCTGCCCTGTCAGCTGCCTCGGGCATGGGTGAACAAATACATGGTCTCTGGCTGAGAAGTGATTATAAGGGGAAATATTTTGGATGGATTCATACTTAATGGTTTTCAGGATTAGTCAGATGCTTTTGTTTTAAGACTTCAGAAAAATTGCCCTTTAGGTCTGTGGAAATAATCCTATGCAATAGAAGTTGCAGATGCATTGGGATTAGCAAAATTTTACTCAAAGGATATAAATTTTCTAAGTCTTATAAGCACAATGTAGCTCAGCAGAGTCCATTGATAAGGTAACAAGTCATTTGCTGGAATGTGCAGCTCCTGAAAAATGAAGATAATACAGCTTGAAAGGCTCCAGAAGAGAAGCACCTTAATATGGTGGCAATATGCTGCATGTTTGAGAGCAAATGTAGGTACATAAATGTGTGTATTCTACTGGACAAAAGTTAAGGCTATACATTTCTTGTAACTTCTCTCCTCTCCTTTTCTCTTTATATTGAAATACACACCAAAATCCCTCCTCAAAAGAGTGAGAGCTTTCCAAAATCACCTAAAACTTAATCCAGTATGGGAGACTCTCCCCTAAATGGGAGCATTTTCAAAGGGTTGTAGTATAGTTTTCCCAGCCTATTTTCATTTTTTTGCACGACACTCCTGATAAAACATGTAACATTTTGTGACACTCAAGCTCAGAAAATTCTGTTGCTTTTTAATTTAAAACTTGAACAGAATACATTTTCTTAAAATGAAAAAAAAAAAGAGGAAGTAAATGGTGTCTTGTACTGATTCATTTATGCTCCAGTTAAGCGCCCCTAGCTTTTCCCAAACAGGGCAAATTAAGTGAGATAGTGTGTCCCTGGGACCTTCAGAGGGTTTCAACTTTTTTTGCTTACATCTATAGCATGCAGTTTTCATGCACAAAATAATAAATTGGGAAATAAACTCCAGTCTTGCAGCAATCTTGTAAGCTTCCTACCTACTACCAATCCAGGTGCTCTCTGTGGAAGCCTGAGCATTCTAATGAGACCTAATAGCCAAGAGAGGCCCCACCTGTGACCTCCACACATCCTACCTGGATGACCAGAGGCTCTACTTAAGGTCAGGTCTGAATGCTTTCTTCTTCTTTCTAAGCCCATCTTTCTTCAAAGACTTGGCTTAGATCTTACTATGTCCAGGGGCCATCAAAGGAGTTGATTCTGCCTGTTTTGTTCAGAGGGGATGTGATAGGGGGGTGGTGCAGGGTCCTAGTGGGTGAGGGCATGAGTGTTCCTCGAGTTGCCCTTGGCTTTGCCCTGCATTCTGCGGCCCCTCATGATCTTCCCTGACACTCCAGCCTTGCAGCTCAGCATCTTTCATTGTGGCGGGGCAATGATAAGATAAAGCAAAGCACAACTGAAGAGTAACTAAAAGTAGCTTGTGCTCTGGAGAGGCTTGTTTGCTCACCTGGTGAACATGTGTGTGGATGTGGCCAAGCCTACTGACCCTTCACCTCAGCTTTCCCTGGATAATGTGGGCAAGTTTACACTAATAAGCTTTTACAAAAATTGTTTCATATGTTGTTGATGTATGGTATGTAGAGTTTTATAAGATAATTCTGAAGTGTAGCCCCTTTGATTCTGTTTCCTTCTTTCAATATTCATTAATTTGGATTGGAAGAGGAAGGAGGGAACAGCTAGCTGAGGAATTCACCACCCCCAGCCTTAGCCACAGAGTATGAGAGTGACTAGGCTTTTCATTGTGCTGACAACAGCTGAGTGGATATATGCTGATTGTCGTGACTTCTTGTTAGAAATATGATGACATAACAAGCTAACAAGACCTCAAAAATTTTGAATATGCAAATTGGGAAGTTGGGATATGAATTTGGAATGGTATTTGACTGCTTGTTCCTGTTGTTTTGGTCAAAATGAGCTTTGATTCCTATTTCAAAGTGCCCCAAAGACAGAATTGTAGACATGGAGCCTTTGAATGTTTCTTCCCTGGGTAAAAGTGAAGTTAACCTCATCCCGATATTTTCCTTGTATGATCTTCTGTGCCACGTTTGCATCATTGCTTACTGCCTGATGCACCTTCAAAATGCTAATGGTTGGGGATCTTTCTGTATTTGCATGGGTACAGACTGTTAGATGTGCATTGTTGGCTTGCTTGTTGGCTGTTGGAGTTTTTTATTTTCTTGCCATAAATTTGGGGCATTTTCTATGCAGAACTTTTAATTCACTTTTTTTTTTTTCACCTGGAACATCAAAGCCTTTGATTTTTACTCTTTGCTTTTGGTGTATGGAAAATGACATACTTGACTCTAATACTTATATGAATTTAAACACTAGGAAGGAATAGAAATACTTGAAATCAACCCCATCCTGGTGTATTTAAGTGTTTCAGTTGTTAATAACCATGGATTGAAAAAAAAAATCCCTATTGTCTGTGTTTTATTATTAGATCTTAAAATAACAGAATAGGCAATAGTTTACTGCTTGCTTGATGAAATTGAGTGTTAAGCAGGAGAGAAAGCTGAGGTTTATTTCCAAAGGGTTCTTGGGAAGTGACTTTGAAATACAGCCTAAAGGGTAATTGCTTTTCCATCATAAATTTTTTAAAGGAGGGTGATTTTCCAGGTGTTTGATAAACACTTGGTTAAATAATATGTCTGAAGTCAAATGCTCAGTTAAAAACCTGTGTTTGGAAAATAACAATTGCAAAGAGAGAGGAAAAAAACCCAGCTACTCCAGTGCCATAGCACCTCACCCAAAAAGAATATACAGGGCTGTAATCGGAGAGTAACAGGGGTCAAGCATTTACCCATTGCTGAATGCATCCAGAAGAGAGCTGAGATGCAATAAAAATCACTTTACATTTTATGGCCTAGATATTTGTGGATTTATTTTTCCTTTCTTTAACATTGTTAACAAAGATAATTTCAAATTGCAAAATGCTTGTAGCTTTCCACAGTCTGGAGAGAAAAAAGCCAAAGCTAAATATGCTTTAGATAAATAAGTTCATATTTTTAAATGCTTTCTCTGTAATGTCCCTCAAGGATTAGTAGTGTTCCTGTGTTGTGATAGCTGTGTGTAAGGGAGGAATGCTGGTGCTTCACTAATAGGGGAGTTCTTCATCCACTCCAATCACTGTTTCCATTGTGGTTTGGTGGTTTTTTTTAATTTCCGATAATGGTTTGGGTTTTCTTTTCTTGTATGAGTCCATAATGTGTACATATTATTTCTGGATTTACAACCACTTGTAACTAAGTCTGTTCTCTAAAACTTTGAAGGATTGGTACTAAGCAACTAGATATATAACTTATTCCCATAAAGATATGTGGGGGGAAAAAAAGTGTTTTTTGTATAAGGGAAAAGTGGGTCTTCTGGTTGCAAGGTAGAAGAAATTTTTTTCTCCAGTGCACCTTCCTAAATCTTACTTTTTCTCCCACAACTGTGTTGATTTTGGTAGTAAAATGAAAGTCTGTGGGAAGCAGCAAAGGACACAACTAAATCAACAGGGCAGTCTTTTCTTGTTTTTACTATTTGCATCCCTTGAGCTTTACCTCTTGCAATCAGTGCTTTCTGTTCTCAGTATAAATGTGTCCACTGAGGTGTATGTGTGCCAGCCCTTTGCACTGCTTCTCTTCCGTTTGAATCCAACAAACAGGGTTTCAGTTGGGCTCAGATACTGCACTCAACTTCCCACCCATTACCTAAACCATACTGGGGCCACTCCAGCATAAGAGACTGAAGGCCAAAGGAGGCTGAGCAGGAAGGGTTTTGTAAACTGTGTCTCTGTATCATAAAACACTTTCCAAAACTGGTTGGAGCTGGTGCTCTACCGTGTAATTGGTTTTTCACCTTGAGAACTGGAAGTAAAATATAGAGATTGCGTATATTTTATCTTTGTGATGGATGGCAATAAAAGGGACTCTGCCTCATGTGGTGCTGCTTTTTTATTATTATTACAATAACAGTAATAGGAGAAGGTTTAAAGCGGGTTTCTGTAACTGTAATGCCAGAATGGTTGTATTTCAATTGCACCAGTTCCCTCTCTGTATTATGCTCCTGTGAATGTGTGATAGAACCTAAATGCTTATAGACAGCTTGTATATCTTTATCACTGTTGATAACCAAGCCATCATAAAATACTCATCTGCCTAAACAAAATGATAAAAACATCAGATTTTGGCAATGCCACCGTATTGGTACCAGGGGAAGAGAGAAGCATTTTTTGCTTATAAGTCTTGTTTTACCCAAAACTCATGGAAAAGTACTATACCATCATTTACTGCACCAGAATTAGGGCCTGGAAAAAGCTGCCAAAGTGAAATAGGTTAGTCAGAATGAAAGAGAACAGAGGATGAAGGCAAACAGCCATACCAGTATGCAAGAGAATGATTTTCTGCTGGAAAAATAGTTCCTAGAATGGCAGCTCCTCCCATCTCGCTCTGCTTCCAGCTCAGTATCATGATATGCAATGATGCAATTAGGCGTGTTCTCCATGCACAGTTTGAGATACTCATGCCCTGCTAATTCTCTGCAACCTAGATTAGTGCAAGAATTTGTTAACAGGTACTGCCACCATTTATGTGCAGCACCTGCAACTTTTATCTGTTGAGACATATTTAGGGTTCTGAGACTATTTTCAGTTTAATCTTATTCTTATTATGAAATAAGAGTTGTCATCATAAGTGGCTTTATGGCTAAGCACTACTCAGGGAATTTAAAAAAAATACCACTTTATTTTTCTACTAGGCAAAGATCCTGCCTTTTTTTTGGCCTGAATGTAGGAACACAGCAGCACTGTAATCCAGTTTCCATGTAAAGTCTTCTTGCTTCTTATAGAGTTTAGATAATTTCACTGGTTCTTCTCCCAATTCTTATCTACACCAACGACAATAATGTAGCTTGTTATATCCAATTACTCTCTGGTCCTGGATTTATAGAACTTTTTTCCATACGGCTTTTGGTAATACAATTTATTGCAATTTCCCTGCTTATGTCTGTCAATAAAATCCTCTAATCTCATGCAGTGCCATGACGATATGGCTAGGACTCATGGTCCCATGAAAGACAGAATTACATCAGGATCTCTGCATCTGAGTTGCAATATGTTCTAGGAGAGCAGCTGGAATCAAAGATGCTAGTGGGAAGTTCAGGATCCTTCTCATGAGAAGTCAAGGGGAGGACAGGGAGATTTTCCCTGGCTCCTCTTGAAATTTTTCTGTTGCTGTGTCTGGAGTAGCTGGTTTGATCAGGCTGGAGAAGGAAAGATGGGATCTCCAACCTTTGCCCTAGGGCTTCAGATAGAGAGTGAAAGGTTCTTTCTCAAATGATTTTGTTGTTGTTTTACTGTAGTTGGATATTAGAAATTACATGTAAGTGGTCTTTTTTTTTGTTTGCTTCTTTAATAGTATTTACTTCTGGCTTGTTCGATTGCCTTTTTTTATAACTGAAAATTAGTTTTTAAGTTTTCTCCTTCCTCCTAATAGCATTATAAAGATTTAAGTTCTTTTATTATGATATTTCTCTTTATTTTAGAAAAGAAACTGTACTAGTAGGATTTGGCCTAAATGACTAGCTTTCCAAAGCTTCAATACACAGCTAGTCCCATAGCCAGCATGTGTAGGTAGGAATATACAATGACGAATATTTTAAATCTGAGTAGCGTGAAGATATGGGAAAGCTTGGAGTGGGGAATTACCTGGTAGGTGATTCCTGGGTGCGTGAGCTGTTTTAAATATTTTCTTGCCAAGAAATTTCTATTTTTTTATAACAAACTCAAGCCAAGGAAACTTTCTTATTTTCTGGATAATGTAGCCATTGGGTTTCACCTGATGCAGGGCTCCATTGTTAACTCATCAAAAGGCTAACTCCTTGGAGCCTCATGAGGCAAAAAGCCAGGATTCTGAACCACTGGAAATTATCTTTGCATTGCAAAAGAGAGTAGTAGTCCAATGAATTATGTGACATGGCAGATCTGGAAAGCACAGCACATCAAGGAAGGAAGGAGTGCCATAACTTCAAGGGTATTTGACTGTTATTTTTAGAGTAGTTTGACTGACAGATCACCATGCAACAGTGATGTGTATGGGGAGAGCAAGCAAAATAACACTAGAGATAGTTATAGTCTGATGTAACTCCAGTGTGATGACAATTCCCTGGCTCTTAGTGGTGTTTTATCCCTGACATGCAATGTTCTACATGTCAGCTTTCTTTTGTTTTTCATGGCTTGTTTCTCTTTGCTTTCCACACCATAAAACAGCAAGCAAATGAAAAGGATCCTTTTATGAGATGATGAATATTTTTACATATTTCACTTTGAGTAGAGGGGAAATGCATTGTATGGTTGGGCCTGCGGCTGGTGAAATGGGTGCCCACAAATAAAAGGACACTTAATGTAAAACTAAGCAAGACGCTGTTCCTTTCCACTGGGAGAACAAAACAGCCTCTCATCAGGGGACTTCTCTGCATTGGGTGAGTCACTGGTGTAGAACCCCCCCTTTTCTTACTCCATTTTCCAAATCAAGCCTGACTTGTCTAGAAAAGGCAAAATATGTCCAAAGGAAGATCTCGATAAAGAAATGTATCTTTTTCATGCACGCTCTGTCAACTTCACCAGGCTTCCACTACAGTCTCCTCTTCATGTGGTAATTGTATGGCTCACAGGATAATAGAAAAATAGCTTGAACAGTTTACTCCAAAAACTTTCTATGGCTGCATCAAGATCAGGGCTCTGTCCTTGTTCTGAGGTCTAGCTCTTTCACTGCCATTCTGCAAAAGGTCGAATTTCATCCCCCGTGACAAGACAGCTGCATAAAGGGAAAACTGCTGGTTTTATTGCACTTAAAAACTGCACGTGGTCAGTTTACACTTTCCAGAGAGTATAAGCCCATCCTTTTCCAAGGATTTAAATCCAAGAGGAAATCCCACTAATTTTAAATAATATTACAGTATTGGAAAAATAAGAATATTTCTATATATACAAACAGTAATTATAAAAAGTCATACTACCTATGTAAGTCTTGATTTAAGGAGAAAGAAAATGTATGAAGTATAATTCATAGTAGTGAAAGGAAATTATGAAAGAATGATGACAGACTTGCTTTTAATTAAAATAACACCTGTTGGATTAAGTTTCAAAGAAGTGATCAAAGAAAATACTGTAGCACAAAACAAGACACAGTAAGTGTTTTGTAGATCAAAACATTTTAAAATGCTTGAGAGAAGTATGAGATGTAAAAGGGAAAAAAAATCAGGGATTATGTTGGGATTATACTGAAACTTGACTAAAGGACCAGCGCTCCTGAACAAATAACATTACATTAACCTAATTAGAGTTGAGAATATGAAAATGTTAGTTTGCTATCTCAGCTGTTTCTTTAAACTGGAAAAGGGATTAATTCATATTATAAAAATAGTGGTTCAGAGGGCAGAAGCTATAAATGCTGCTGAAGATCAGAAAAACAATAACAAATTCCATGTAAATGTGAAGCCCAGTGTCCCAGTCTGTGGAACCCTTAGGCAAGTGAAGAGCGTTTTGTGAAAGTCCATTCACTGGACTTGGATGCACCAATGCTATCAGCGAGGTATATAGGTGCTTTGGGCTGTACCTTAAATCCAGGATATTTTGTCTGCAGTTTAAGACTGAGTAGTTAACTGCAGTTAAAAACATTACAGACAACAGATTTCTTTTTAATCAGAGGGCATTCTTCCATGCCGCAGTTGTCCTAGGTACAGGAATTCATTTTTATTCTTTTAAATTTACCTTCTGCAGTATAAACTTTTTATCGAGAAAAGACATCTCACATTCAATTCTGGTGGCTTTCAAGCCCCAAATAAATCAGTATCATGAATGCCAGAAATCCATAAGGAGAGGACTCTGGCACATTGAAACTTGTGGAGGATGTTATGGCTAACTGCTGGCTCCTCTTGCTGGGGAAGGATGCTGAGGCAGGCAGCCAGCTACTCTCCCCAGGAGGGAGTTTAGTCCCTGGACCTCAGTTTGGGAACAGCTGTCTTAAATAATTTTGTTCAGATATAGTCTCTTTTATGTTTATTCCAATTCTCTGTGCCTCTCATGATTAGCATTTCACATGGGAAGCATGTACCCTTTCTTCTTGTTCCTCTCCTTTAATTGAGGTGGGCTGTCAGTGTTTTGTTCCCATTATAATATACACTTGAACACATATATGTACCTATGCAGCCTATGGCAGAGTGTGGTAATAAATATATTTGATCCCAAGTTTCTAGATTTCACACAGCAAATAGAAAATAAGAATGCACTACATATAAATAAGCGTGACTCCAGTTTGTGGATAAAATTTGGATTGACTCTTGGCCATTAGAATGCATTTTACTTGTTGGTTTGGGGTTTTGTGGGATTTTTTGTTTTTGTTTTTTAAATAAGCATACTACAAGAGACACTGGGTAGGTGATCAGTACAACAGTACAACTCATAAGCAAAATATTCTTGTCAAAGTGTAGGTGGCAATTATATCTTTCCTAAGCCATTTCCTAGCTGGCCGATGGAGCTTTTTCATATTCTATTATCACATTTTAAGGGCTGATTTGAAATTTGCAGCACTGCAGTACAGAAACTATACTGCTGCAAACAAATGGTAGAGAACCATCAGCTATAACCTGTGAGTAAACAAAGGCAAATGAAGTTTGATACTGAGTTTTGAAGATCGGATGCAATCACATTATAGAACTGTAAGAAAGCCATGAAACATTGTATTATCCTGTCTGCACAGTAAAGAACAAATGTTATTTAATTGTTACTTAACTGTTTCTTGCTGCATTTCCGAAACCTGCAACTTTGGTATGGTAGGAAATACTATCTGATCAACAGTTAAGAAAATGGGCATAAATCAGTTGCGTATGCTTGTTTTTCCTTTGTGAAATACATACAGCCAACAAATGACAAACAGACTTTGTGAAGTTATTCATTGAGGAAAAGTAACACAGAAAGTACAGAGCTGTGGAGCTCTTCACAAGACAGAGATTACTACTGTTTTGGAAAGGGATAGAGCATTTGCTTCTAGAATAGAAAGGATTATGTTGTCTTTTCTAAACATAGGCAAAAGGTGAAGAGATCACACAATATTTGTTTTTCCACCCGATGCTTTGTTTGCATGTGTTTAGGGGGAGATTCTCCTTCACTGACAACACACAGTATCTGAAGGAATTGCAGAGGAGTAGTGCAATGCTCGATGCTTTGAGGTCAGGAAGGTGAAAACATGCTGAAAAATTTGCCAGGAGGCTTGAACATTTTTGTGGTTTCATCTGTTTACCTTAGGAATGATAGAAGATTTAGACAATTACCCAATAACCTCAAACAGTGTCTTGTTCAGAAATACTAATCTCCTTTTTGGTACTGTCACTAGGAGCTCAATATTTTGAGCATTTTAATTCAAGTGTTGTTATAATCAGGTCTGGTATAACTAGGATTTAAGGAATGGTGGCTGAAGTGATTCAGTTAGAAGAGATTAGCTGGAGGTTGTGAAGAGAAGGAAACTGTCATGGCTTCATTAGAACTCAGTCCTGGACTGCATAGTTTCTGTGGCTGCTGATTTATCACATTTTGGAAGGGCAAGCATTTTTTAAGATTTGCTATATTTTTTCAAGGAAATTGGTAAACAACTTGCTCCTTTTGGGCTGCACGCTGGCATCAGACCATTATAACACAGGTCCTTGATTTGCACATACTCAATCGATATTTAATTATTTCTGTACTTCAAAGGCAACCATACTTTTCAATATCTGAGTTCGGCAGTAAGAAGCAAAGGTGTTTATTGTGCCTCTTTTCTCGCTGCCAACTGTTTAACTTTATGGCACTTTTAAATTCTGTTACACCTTCCTTTTGTTCCCTTTGTATTTATTTTTATGTCTTCTCTTCCCTTTCATCCCTCTATTTAATTACTTCCTGAGGGTGTTTTTTTCTTTTCTTTGAGTTCTGTGTTTTCTAGGTTTCTCTTGCCAGTGCAGCATGGGGTAGTTATTCAGCTGTTTTCTAGAAGAGCCAGTACTTCTATTTGTCTCGTCTTCTCTTATTAGTCTGCAGGAGGCAAACAGAAGAGGGAAATCAATTAAAAAGTGAAGTATCTCTACTGCATGGGAAACACTAGGCCCACGATAGACAATATATCTGTCTTACAATGAGCTGTGACTAGGATGCAGGCCAAAAAAAGTGCAGAGCATGAAGTGCACAAGGACATATGCAGATTTTGCATGAACAGCAGTCCAGAAATTTTGCTGGAACAAGCTTTCTCCTATTTTTTTTCAGCTTTTCCAAATTTCCCTCAGCTAGTACTAAGTCCTTCTGCTTTTCTGCCTCTAGTATTGACTGAGGCACATGTAAGGTAAAAAATAAAAAACTGTCTGCAGTGGTGGATGGTGGAATGAATTTAGGCTTTGGCCTAAGAACAGAGAGAGATGCAATGGGAAGAGCTCTCCTTTGGAGCTAGTTTGCTCTCCCCTCCATGTAGCTGCCTCAAATTATTGATGCAATATTCTACAAATTAAATATTCTGAGTCAGAGTGGGTTGGACTAGCTTCTATGAATGTGAATATGACATTACCATATCAAACCTCTCAGAAAGTGATAAAGAGTATTAACTCCTCTTGATTGAGAGAAGTTGCTGTTATACGAGGTTATGGTAATGTGTGCCTGCACCATCACCGAGTGATTTACCATCGAAAGTGCTGGTGCCGAGGACTTGGTTCTCAGGCCACAGAGTTCAAACTGGCCACAGCCTCACCTCGTGCACAGCATGCCTATTGGCCTCAGAGCACGCTAGGTGCACTCCCAGAATGCGTTCTCGGGCTTACTGGTTGTGTTTTGTGCACTGAGGCCATTCCACAACTGCTTCAAAGTGATTCACAGTAAAATGCTAATGTAGTTATACCTCAGCTATTCCCATTTTAAACTCTCCTTTTTCTCAGAAGTCATAAATTTTAATGTGTGTTGTAACAGACTAAATTGTGGTCAGATTTCTAATAAGATAACCTTCATTACTGATCCATTATTTTCTTTAATCAATCATAGAGAAGAGGGAAACAGCAATAAGATAATACTGTGACAGCAAACCCTGGTCTGAGTTTTACACTGTGCCTGTAAGGTGGCGCGGGACGCTTGCGAGCTGTAGTACGAACTACGGCACAGCAGCCACGCTGGGACCGTGGTGCAGCCCACGCTTTGTGATAAATTATTGCTGACGCTATAAACGCTTTACGACGTATCAGCGATTCGTTTTTCAGCCGGCTGTTCCCACGCTGTCCATTTTATCTCAGTAGTTAATTTAATCCTGGCAATAAATTGCCTCACTTCTCTTCAATCTCCCCGTCTCACCAACCAAGTGTGGGGGGACTCCGTGGTTGCTTCCTTGGCTGCTGGTTAAGGGATGTGGGTAAGCGGCTCTGGGGTCAATGGGGGAGCGGGAGATATTTCAAAATACCTCACTTTGGACTCGTTGATCCGGTGGGTCTCTTCCAACCTGGTGATTCTATGATTTGATTGTCCAGGACTACGCCCTTCTCTCAGAATTTTGTGCATCTCTGCTCTGAAGATGTACTTTAAACAAGCCGTTATTTCCAAAGCAAATCTCCTAGTGGCAAAACTTCTAGTGGTCTGCATTGTTCTTTGAACTTCACCTAGGCAACTGTTCAGATCAAACCGTAGCGCCTGCCTTGTTACTGATACTTGCCTCGCTCATCCTAGAAATGTTTCTTGGTTCTGCTAGAAATAGGAAGGCCAAGGGGAAGAAATGGAAAGGGGATAAAGCAAGGGTGAAATGTTACAGGGCAGCGAGTTGTGAGCTGTTTGTCTCTTAGAAAGCGCTCTCCGTCAGCTTTCGCGTTGTACTTCGGGGCGATGGCAATAAGCGATAGGAAGCCTCACGGGCTGAGAACTCCTCCGCTCCAGCGGAGGCACCGGGGTGACCCAGCCCCACGCAGCCCTCGGGAACACCCTTAAAGGTCTCCGACTCGGCGACCGCCCGCGGGGGGGCGGGAGGAGGCGGCGGCTCCTGCTCCGCCGGGCGTGCGATCACTAGTGGGAGCTGGAGAGGGCGAGAGACGCGGGATTTGCGGGGGGCAGGAGGAGGAGGAGGAGGAGGAGGAGGAGGAAAACCCCCAAACCCAAGCCGAGAGGCTGCGAGCCGGGCAGCCCCGCGGAGCCCGCAGCATCCCGACACGGTAAGGACGGAGCCGGGGGCGCTGCGGGGCGGGGGGGACGGGCACCTGCGCAGCTCCGAGAGCTGCCGGGCGCCTCCAGCTCAGCCCCGGGGTGCGGGGGCTCCCGTCCCGTCCCACGCGGGGCTCCGAGCCTTTGCTTCAGGCTCTTCCCGACTTCGCGCGGCGGAGTTGCGAGGCTTTGGACCGGCCGGGAGCTGTCGGACCCTGCCTGCTCGGTCACACGCTGCGCCTTGGTGCCAGCTCGTCGCTCGCCCGCCAGAAGCTGGAGGTTAATCTTCAGTGCTACCAAAACCCCGTGCTTTTAAATCAAAATGCCGGTGTGCGAAGCTACATGTTGTTTTGTANGAAAGGGTCATTGGGCACTGGACGAGGCTGCCCAGGGAGGTGGTTGAGTCACCTTCCCTGGAGGTGTTTAAGGCACGAGTGGACGAGGTGCTGAGGGGCATGGTTTAGTGTTTGATAGGAATGGTTGGACTTGATGATCCTGTGGGTCTCTTCCAACCTGATGATTCTATGCATGTGAATTACAGAAAGCATTACTGTTTAGGAGGCTCTTGTGGACAAAACCAGAAGTCTGTCTAGCGTCCTGGGTCTGACAGTGCAAGAAGTGGTGCCTGGAGGGGGTAAAAATAAGGCAGGCGTGTAAGGATAATTCCCCAGAACACTCTCTCAGCATGCAATCATTTGCAGCTTGGATGCTTCCTGAGGGAGAGTTGTTGTCTTCATAGCCCGAACTGATTTTTTTCCTTTCCTTGAATTGCTCTGATTGCCCCTTGACCCTATGTAAACTTTTAGCATCTGCAGCGTGCTGGGGCAGGAATTTCATAGCATTAGCTTTACGCTGTGTCAAACGCAACACTCTCTTATATTGAACCTTCATTTGATAGCACCTATGTCTTGCATAGAGGCAGCATAGAACTGTTCCCTAGTCCTCTGTCTCATTTTACTTTTATAAACTTCCAGCATTTCCACTCTCGTCTTCCTTTCAGGCTGAAATAATGCCTTCTGTTTCATTTAAACTTTACCTGAAGAGAAGGGAAATTAGTTCAGCCATCATATTTTCTGAGAATGGATCATTTGGAACAATTATTTTAGGATGTTAGAAGCTACAATCTCTGGGATTAACTCATGGAGGCAGTGTACATTAATGTGACAGAGTGGCTACCATGTGACTGCCTACAGAGGACAAAATTCTCTCTGTCTGACAACTAGCAAGAAGCTTACAGCACCACTTATTCCTGCTTTCTTTTCCTGCCAAGGGCTGCATGTGCATTTCTTTCTGGTGGATTTTTTTTTCAGAGGTTTTTAAAAGCAACCAAAAAAAACCAAAGCAGCATTTTACTATTAAAGTGAAATGATGAATTCATAATTTGCTTGTAAGTAGATCGTCTTGTCCATGTATTAAAGTTTTGCATTGTCATGAAACAATGCCATTATTTCAAAATAAGGAATCCATTGCAGTAAATATAACCTAGGGGCCTCTCGGTCAGTATATTAATGTTTTGGTTTCAGGTTAGCACTTACAACATTCTTATTTTTAAGGATATGAGCAGGTCCGTTTTAATTGGTGCACTTCTGTAATTAAAGTGATGCATGTGCTGTGGTCTTTGCTGCAGTTCACAGAACCAAGCCCTCAGGTCTTGAAACTCACTCTTGAGGAGCTTTGGTTGGTAATGATGTAAACTGACAGATTCACAAAGGCTTTTCCCAGAGTCTCGTCTTTCTTGCCTGTTTCTGTCATTCTTCTCTGTGTATTGTTTCCTAGAAAACAAGAGCTTCAATACATAAGACATAATATCTGTTGCCAGGTGCAAGGAAACAATGAGAGGAAGTCTGCTGCTCAGGTGGGAAATAATGTCTTGCTACTCCCAAGAAACAAGATTAACTTTTTTTTAGAGAGAATGTTTATGAGCTGCTTTGTTTCTTAACCACTGATCGCTTGCTGTTGACTACAGAGTGCTTACCTAGACCATAAATCCTGTGGGGAAGGGGTTGCTTTGCTTTGTCTTATGAATGTAGTACCTGATGGGGTGTGCTGGGGGGAGTAAAGGGGTGTCTCTGGATCTAGTCTAAATGCTGCTGCTAACAACAGCTGTTGCAAAGTTGTTTGTGGTCTTCAGATAGAATATCGGATAAGTCAGAAAAGTCTCTAAAAACTTGTGGCAAGTGTGTTCTACTGAGCCGAGGGTAGCTGCAAGGATAGAATAGCATATAAAGCAACATCTTATCTTGATTGTCATTACTTGAGTACTTGGTGAGGATTTATAGATGTATCAGTATTTGACTCGTACATGCCAAAAATGGTCTAGGTGGTTGTGCTGAAATACCACCAATATCGAACAGAAACAAATTAATTGAATCTATTGGTGGCACCCTGTAAAACAAACTATAAAATATATCTTAGACTTAGAACCATTCAAATTTTTGTTCCTTTGCAGATTATATGAGTTACTATTTTTGATTTGTCTCAAACATTTGCCACAGATAGGCAAAATTCAAAGGAAACAGATTAGAAAACAATGCAGTTTGGTCTGAAGTCTGCATATGCCGAACTGCTTTCTGCACTAGTGTGCATTTCGGACCTGGCTTGTTTCCATTAAGCACTTCGCTCTTGCTGTTTTGTATCTGATTGAGGTAGCAAAAATGCAACAAAAGTTATATGATAATGTTTTCAGAAAGTCTATCTACAAATTGTAACATCCTGATGATATCTATGAATAGCATCATGCTTTACATCAACAACCTTGTTCTTTGAGTGTGGATAGGAGGAAAGATTTATCTGTTACAGCTTCTGTGAGAGCTGGACTTTCTTGTAAGAAGGAAATATTTTGAGGTAATGAAAATACTTGATTAAGTAGCGTTTACATTATACCAGTTTTCATGCATTACGTTACTGAGTTTACTTTTCTTTGCTTAAAATGTCAACACCTCATCAAGCTGTAAAGAAATTCCAATGTGATCAATTATTCTTTATGATCAGCTCACGCCATGCTGTGTGTGCACACCCAGGTGTGCGCACTTGCACAGCGCGCACACAGAGCTGCGTGTGGCTGTGTGTCTCTGGTATACAGGCAATAAATTTTAATTGCTCTCATACACAGAACATGCTGCAGGAGTTTGATAAGAAACAAAACTCAAGGGAACCCCTTTTTCTTAGGGGTTGTGTCTCAAGGCTAGCTGAGCGGTAAGTCTCTGCTCTAGCCTTTCTCTTCACAGGGTCATTAACAAGGGTTGTATTCTCAGCCCAGCTGCCTGCTTTTCTGCCACTTGTCAGAGTGAATATCTTTTAGGCCTTCAAACCTATGTCAAATTTGGTTATAATTGGCCAGTAGGCTCAAAACTTATTAGAGAGGGTCTGGCAGACGTGTTTATCTGCAGATAAGCAAGTCTAAACATTTCCTTGGGAAAGAAGACGGACAAAATTCTTTTTGAGTCTGTATGGAAAGCAAGTCCTCATCTGGTGGTGTAATTTCCAGCTGGGAGGGTGTTTGCATGAGAATCGTGGTTACACTTTTGAGCCCTGTATAAATTGGTATATGAAATCATCTGTGGTGGATTGTGGTACCACAGATAAAGGTCCACAGAGTTTGAGGAAGTGGGCATAAACCACCGAATATAAAGAAGAGACTGGGGTAGTGATTTAAGTCTGATGAGAGTGTCAGTGAGTACAGGTTCCTTCTTTAAATGTTCTGGAAGGATGTTCTGCATGTACACAGATCTTAGGAAGTTTCTTCCCCTGAAACTGATTTTGTTCCACACTGAAAATTAATTCAGTGCCGAAGTCAAAATATACTACCACAAAGCTCTATACTTAGACATCATTGTGTCAAAGAGTGTAGTTTCACAGAACAGGATGAATAAAAGCTCATAATTAATATGTACATTTGTTAAAAACATCACTTTTTTCTTAATACAAACATTGCTGGTTTTCTAAAACCAAAGTAATTATTGTTTGATGTTGTGAAAAATGTCACATGTAAAGTCTAAAATACAAAATAGGATGTACATAGGAAATATTTAGAAAGCAACCACTTTAAGGAAAATATTTTAAAAGGTTAAGTTATTCAAGGCTTATTCCCTGAAGCTACAAATGTATTTGTTCATGCATAACTTCACTGAGGAACACTTATGTGAATAAAATAATGCACTTGCAGGTTTGCAGGATAAAGACCGTAATTAGCTCTAGGTTAATTACCCCCCTTCCTAATTAAAAACACTCAGGTCAATTAAGGATCAAATGAGACTTTACCTTTGTGATTATCTTCCTTGATAGAAATGGCTGTTCTGATAAATACTTCAATATCAGTATAATCTGACCTTTCATCCCACTTGCTTTCCTTTATTCTTACCAAATTTGGCTAGGAAAAAAAAGCTGTATTTAAATCAGACTATGAGAAGGGAAATGTTGAAACATGTATTTTGGGCACACATTTATTTTAAGGGAAGATACTCAATGGTGGCTGAAATAATAGATTTATCTGCCTTGGGTTGATAATGTGTATTTGAACAGGTTGTAGTTTGTTTGGTTTTGTCTCTTAAGTATACAAATATATCTTTATTTGTAACCAGATAGTTAAATACATTTTTCTTCATGTGTCTGCCAATTATCTTTTTTGCTAGCAGAAGCTCTGATGGAATGACATGCTCAAGTGTGCGTATAGAATACAGTGCAGGGGGTACAGGTACACACACAGGGCAGATCTTTGCCAGTCAGATTTGCTTCAGAGATTTTAGGCTCTTTACATACATGAGAAGATTTGGACAAAGCAAACAAATTCTTGCATCTATGCCAGATGTATTGCAAAGTCAGGACAGTGTAATGGAGATAAGGTTAATTAGCCCTTTTCATTTGCTACTGAAGTTGTATTAACAGTTTTCTTCCTAATAAGGAATTTCTCTTCAGGCATAATTATCTGGTAGAATTTGTTAAAATTAATGTAGGAAGACTTTTGTAGCCTGCAGAAATACAATTAAGTCTGTGCAAGTGTCATAGACTTCTTTATTCTTAGGCAATTCTTGTATGGTCTTGTCCTCCTGAACAATCAAAGTGGAGAAGGCTGTGGTGCTGAGCAGGGTCCCTTTGCTTTAAGGAGATGCCATAGGATCAGTCCCTAACATCTCTGTGTCTCTGTTTCTCTCCAGTGGGGTGCAAACACAATTGCCCCTTGTAAATTGCTTTCAGGCCCTAGGTCAAGACTGAGGTCAAGTCCAAGCTGCTGCTGTTGGACAGAATCAGACTTCAGTTACTCAGAAGACTGCTTTTCACTTTCATCTTAAAAAATGTTAATGTCTTGTCCTTTTCCTTTATTCGTAAGTGTTTCTAGGCAGGCATTCAGGGCTACTGTATCCAGCACCTTGCAACTATCTTCTATGTGAAATTTTGAATCTGCGTTGTGTTTAGAGTTTAAAATACTAGCACAGTTTCTGTTGGGGAGATGGTAAGAAGTGCTTTGACTTAAGATTGCCAGTGTGGTTTCTGTGTTCAGGCTACAGTCCTCCTAGCATGGTGGTTTTCACGGGATACCCATCACTGTCACATAAAGTGAACTTCTTATGGCGGGAAACATCCTTCCCACAGATACTAATTTCCTTTTTCAAGTTTGCCTTGGCACAAGTATAATCACTTCAGTGAAGCTAAAGAGCAAACCAGTTTTCCTCTATAATTTTGGCATTAATAGTAAGTGGATGGTAAACTTTAGGGTTTTATCTAGGGGCGAACTTTATTTACCCAGAATGTAAACTGTGCTTGTCAGTGGTACAAGGGCAGCAATGGCATCACATAGATGTGTATTTGTATTCTGTGGAAGGAACAGTTTTTCCTGACAACTGTTGGAGTATTTTGTGTATTTGTGTATGAGCTATTTGTGTATTTGAAGAGGAGGATGAGCACAATTTTAACTTGAAGCTAATTATTTTTTTTTCTGATAACTGAATATTAGGTATGTCTGTTTTCCTTGTGCTTCTTCCACAAGTAAATCAGAACCACAGAAAGAACCCCAAAATAATTGTTTACAATAGGGATTACATAGCGTAGTTGTGCCATTCAGTATAATGGGGATGCTGCTGATTGAGGACCTACAGAAATCCGTGGCTTATTCCAATTAAAAATAACCTTTATAACTTAGAAATCCACTGACAGGCAGCAATCAAGCTTCTCTAATTGATTTATGGATATTTTTGAAGACTGTTTCATTTTGAAATTTGAAATTTGCTGTACTGAGAAGAACCAATGTGTGATCTGAATGACATATGCTGTGATTTGAACTTGTGGAATTTTCTTATGACTTGCTGTTTTTAAGGTTTTGTGGAAGTTATTGGTTGTTTGAGAATTAATGCTTCAATTTAAAAAAAAAACCCCAAAACAACCCAAACTGAAAGGAACACAAAGAACAGTTTCTAGCACTCTTGGTTGAAAACTCTATTATTTTTTTAATTTTTTGTGGCTTTAACCTTGAGTTGGTTGACTTTTTGTGTGTATTTAATGTGATTTACTTAACTTGGACTTCAATTTGTGCATAGTTTTTTTCTTTCTGCAAAAGAGTAGAATTCATACTTTGTGCAGAACTAAATTTTTCTGATTCACCTTGCCAGTTTAGGCAACTTGGAATGGTGTGAAGAAATGAGAACCTGTCGAAAGTGTTTGATCTATTTTTATACTGCCCTTCTGCTCTCTCAAATGTTACATGTATATTTGAAATTATTATTCCCAATGTCATTTCTTTCCTTAGTAGCATTTCAGCTGTTTCTATTAACTATTCTTGGCATTTCTTTACTCTTTTTGCAAACTTCATAAAAAATAAAACTGTAACTCTACTTCTGTAAATGGATATATTCTTACTAGTTTAGTCATTGATGCTAGTTTTTCTTTTCAAGTTTGTGAGACCTTTTAACACAGGCAAGAGTTGTCTTCTGTATGGAAATGGCTTTTGAAATGCTTCTCATGTTAGTTACACTAAAATACTGGAGTTGGCTCAAGGTGAAAAGTAAATTGTAAATAGTCTGGTTGACCAAAAGCAGTGGTGTTCAGGATAAATTAATGATCTGAAGGCTGAGTTAAGCTTGTAGGAGTGCTTTGTCAGCACTTTGTTAGTAAGGATCTAAGTGAGCAGTCACTTTGGGAATTGTTGGAACGTTTGAGAAGCTGCTGTGTCTAGGTTTTCTCGTTATCCTTCTTGCTGGGAGATACAGGTCCTCAGTGCTATGGAAATATGCCTGGTCTGCGTCAGTGCAAAGACACCATCCTTGTTTTGTCTCTTCCCAAACTGTGATACAAGATAACCTCATTTGCTCTTCTCAAGCAAAGCAAGGCAATCCTTCTGTGAAAGGTGTCTTGGTTTAGCTGGCTAGTGCAGATATGAACAGTTGAAGAAGTCATTCTCCAAAATTCTTTTCTTTTCCCTGTGATTCCAGAATAAGCAGTACTCTCAAATACTATTTGACAGGTGACTAAGGCTAGAGATAGAGGGTTTTTTGGTGTTCCAACTGCTCTCCTAAAGAATACCTGTTTTGTTTTGATTTTTTTAAATTTAAAATAGCAGAAGGGTACCCATGAGGTCAGGTACAGAAGATCAAAACACAGTGGAATCATAGAGTCAGAATAATTAAGGTTGGAAATGACCTCCAGGATTGTGAAGTCCAATCAGCCCAATACCACCATGCCTGCTGAACTTAGTCACAAAATGCCACATCTACAAACTTTTTGAACACCTCCAGGGAAGAACACTCCACCGCTTCCCTGGGCAGCCTGTTCCAATGCTTGATCACTCTTTCAGTAAAGAATTTTTTTCTAATATCCAATCTAAACCTCCCTTGGTATCACTTGAAGCCATTTCATTCTGTCCTGTCTCTTGTTACTTGAGAGAAGAGACCAGCACCCGCCTCACTACAACCTCCCTTCACGTAGTTGTAGAGAGAGATAATGTCTCCCTTCAACCTTCTCTTTTCCAGGCTAAACAATCCCAGTTCCATCAGCCTCTCTTCACAGGACTTGTTCTCCAGACCCTTCACCAGCTTGGTTGCCCTCATCTGCACATGTTCTGGCAATTCGAGGAATACCAACAAAGGTCTTAAAAAGTTACTGCATTTGTGTTTAGTCTTGTGAATAGGCTAAATGATATTAACACTATAACACGAATAGTTTAACATGTTACCAGTAGGTACACCAACGTTGGGTGCTCAGATCCTCAGCTGACTGGAGTATATGTAGCTTTAGTACCCTGAAATCCTGCGAGTTGTCTGAAGGCATGGCTGAAGGAGAGTTGCTATCAGCCTGACCCTGAGGAAAGAGCATAGGAAAGTTTCCAGAGGAAGGTCAGGATTTTAGCTCTTTCTGCTTTTCACACTGGGTGAGGACAGAAGGGACAGGATATTCCAGGCAGCAGTTATCTGTGTTCTATTAATGGTTATAGATCATACGGAACATTGGAAAAGATTATAAGAAAATCGGTGAAGGTTGCACACAGCAGTTCCTGCTTTCGTTTCAGGCTCTGAAGTTGACCCTTTCATATAGTTTGCACTTCAAGGTGTAGGAGTTGCATCTGAAATGTAGATATCATGTAATAAACAGCATAGATTTTTTGTGTAGAGATTATTTAACCTCTTCAAACAGTATAGACAGAATTAGTAAAATCATACTTAAATTTGCATCTTGGTTCAGTGGAAAAAAATCTGTTCCTTAAATGATATTGCCGTCCTAGGGAGAAGTTGCAAACCCAATTTGTCCTTTGTAGGTGACCACTGGTTGACCATCACTGGTTTGGTGGTTTGGTTTAAAAGCATTCAAGTTTCTTCCTGGTGCTGGTTAACTTCCTGGAGCAAATTCAGCACCTTAAAAAATGAAATAACTACTTTTCTTATTTTGCTTGTGTACTGCTGTTTTTAATTCAGATTTGTAAGGACTTGGAACTACCCCATTTGATGATCAGTCATTTTGGAGAAAACATGCTAAATTACAGATGATTTTTCTCTTTCTATTAGATATTAGAATAATAGAATCACCAGGTTGGAAGAGACCCAC